>VYZV01038650.1:17633-37278 GCA_013401275.1 Pandion haliaetus | reverse complement strand
AAAAAAAAAAAAGCTGCTTATGAAATTAGTGGGTAGCCTGTTTTTGAGAAAAGGAGGGAAAACTTGAGATGGTAAGAATAGGAGGGAATGGCTTTTCCCAACTAACGAGTGACAGCTTGATCATATAGCTGAAATGCAGTGTGATACTTGTTTTCACGTGTGTGCAGACTTGTTACTGCTGTGGGTTTGATATTAAAGAAAAAAAATGGCACCCTGGTGCCACTAATGGTTTTTTTTGTTTTGTGGGTTTTTTTTTTTGATACTTGATATATATATATAAAATACACAGAAATGTGTAATTCATGTTGATTTGCCATAGGCAAATACTTTCCATGCTGTGTGTGTCTCTGCAAGGCTGTAATTTTAGGGAAGTTTTTGGCCAAAACAGTTCTGGTACTAGCATGGAGTCTAGGAGTAATGCTTGCCATCTCAGCTCTTTTTATTTTCTTTTCCCTTTCTTTCTTATCCTGTTTTTGTCTTTAAGGACTTCACTTGTACCATGCTCCACTTCAGAAGGAAATAAAAAACAAGCCTCCTTGTAATTCTAGGCAGAAATACAGTATGTTCCCTTTTACCATCTCTGGACCACAGGTTATCTGATTCTATCTTCACTTTCCTCTGGTCTAAAGTTCAGGCTGCAAAGCCTCGTGATTGTTGTCAAAACCACGCTGCCCTCTAGACAGAAGATTCACCTAGGCTGTCTACTCCACCAAATTCTTAATTTTGGTCTATACCTTACATTAAAGATACGGATATTAGGGATTTGTGACCTGTTTTAAAATCCTAGAGACTGATTTGGTCTGTTCTAACCTGTTCACATTCATTTGTAGCTTTTCAAAAGGGCTGGAACAGGCAAATAGATCATGCCAGTGTGTTTCATGCTGATAATGCCTGCAAGCAAATTAATGCTCTGGGTGCAAAGCCATGTCAAATCTGTCTTATGGGACTGATATTAGACTGTTAAAATGCCAATTTTACTCTTCCCCTGCAGAATGGATGTTTCTGAGGCACTTTGGGGAATGGATGTATTGATACATGGATCACTTGTGGGAAAAGAACAGGATCTCCAGAACTGCCATAAAATCAAAAGGAAAAAAACCAAAACAAAACAAATAAAAAAAAGATTGGGGAGATCCTGGATATTAAACACAGAAACCAGATGGAAAAAAAAATAATGGAGATTTATTAAAAGCATATTGGAGATTTTCTTGCTCTCAAATACATGTTCCCTTAATTTCAGAGTATGTGCTAGAGTGCTCATAGGAATTTTCATTGTGAATGTTCTTCCCCCAAAGTAGTTATAAACCCTAAGGTTACACAGTATAACCAGTTTGTGTTTTCCAATTACTTTTTTTGACCATATTCAACTAAGTGACATGCTGGTGATATTCCACAGACTTACTGTAAAAGTAAGCTTAAAACATGTGATCTTGACTGTATAGTATTGATCGTGTTGTAGAAACAGAAATTGAAGGGTTTTTTCCCCTCTCAATCTCTAATAATTGAGTATTGTAGTTTGTCAGTACTGCTTCTCGAGAAGGTGAGATTCTGTTATTTGCTTGACGTGTTTTGAATTGAAAAGTTAACAGCCATTATTGTTCATGTCCATTTGCATTGGGGTATAGTTCCCAATAGAATAAGTATATATTCTTAATGTGCTTGGCCCGTAGCAATGCCATGTTGAATAGAAGTCACAATGATAACAGCAAAACAATTAAGGATCTATTCCAAAGTCCATAGAAGTCACCCAAAAGACTCCCATTCAGCACAGCTGTCACTGCATTATGCACCACCATAATAAATACTTATTAAAATAATTTCCCTTTAGAAGTCCTTATTTTATGATATGAAGTTATAATTATGACCAAAATCCTAGAAAACTTAGTATATATCCCATTCCTTTACGTAAGTTTATGAGCTAGTCTTTAAAATTCGATAGCAAGGAGATAGGTTATTCACTATTCATCTCTACAGTCTGTAAAATAGTCACCCCATCCCAGGGTCTAAACCCTATGAAATTCTGTGAAACTTTTCCATTTGTTGTATGCTTAATACAAGGTGACAGTCATTTTTGCTGATATCTTCCTGTTAAAACTTGTAGCCATAGACCATTGTTTTCTAATGACAAAAGTAATTAGCACTAAGACATGTTAATGGCTATGTTATCAGGTAATGATGTCTTCATTAATGCATGGTTCCAATCTCTGAAATAACTTTGTCAGTAGCAGAGGTGGAAGGAATGCTTAGGGAGGAGAGAATGCTTTGATGTAGTAACTGTCCAAATTCATTAACTGCATAAAACTCAATCCTGTCTACTTGACGGTGAGGCTACATCACAGGTCTTTAAAGGGCAGGCTTAAACTCCCATGAATTTACACTAGAAACTCTCACTCATATCTGTTTCAGTTTTGTATATGCATGCATTTGTTGAATTCAAATGCCATAGAGCTGATCAGTGAGGGTTTATTCGAATGTCTAAGGATTATGGAGACTAACGTGCTAGAAGAAATCTTTCTTTGGATTCTGAATTGAATTTTGTGTCGGCACCTTGTCTCTGCAGTGAACTGAACCAGACTGTTATATCCTGGGCCCAAGAGACAAGGAGAAAGAATGAAGTTTGGTTATGGATTCCAAATGGCTTGGAAGAACTTTTTTTTTTTAAGTATAATTTTCCATTATTATGATGGAGACTAGAATGAGAACTTTGAGGGATTCAGAGAAATGATTAATGTTGTCAATGTACCATAGCAGTGCCTTTTAGCAAGTTGATATTATCTATGACCTGTACAAATATACACGTGTGAGGATATAGGTGTGTGTTTCTCCTAAAAAGGACAAACATTTTGATGAAGATACTGTGGCTAGGAAAGCAACAGTATCCTGTAAATCATAGGCTATTAATTCCATAGTTGACAGAGGAAAACAAAACAGGGAAATCCTAGTGTAACTAGTTTGCTATTCTTTGCTTAGACCAATTTTTTGGTTTAGGGCCCTTGTATACTTTTGCTCCTTTTCCTATTTAACTGCCAGCTGCTGGCCATTCTCATGCAAACTCTAATGGTACTTTAAACACAAAAGTAAGAGAATTTTTGTTTGCAGTTGCCTACATAGTAGGTATTTGCTAAGCTGGAGCTACATGACGGAATTTGTATAACTTTTCTCTAGCTGTAGGAACTTGTTTTCTAAATTAAATAGTCACAGCTTGCTGTTTATAAATAACCACATTTCTGTTTCTGATGCTTAAACTGAATAGGTTTCCATTGTAAATACCTTTTTGATTGCAATGTCAAAAATAAGTTGTTGTGGTTTAAGCCCAGCCACTAACAAAGCACCACGAAGCCGCTCACTCACCCCCCACCCCCGCCCCTGGCCACGGTGGGATGAGGAGAAAATCCAAAGGCAGGCTCGTGGGTCGAGACAAGGACTGGGAGGGATCACTCCCCACTTATGGTCACAGGCAAAAGACAGGCTCAACTTGGGGAAGAAAAAAAATCCATTTCATTTACTACAAATCAAATCAAAACAAGGATATTAGGAAGGGAAACCCAACCTCAGAACGCCTCCCCCCGCCCCACACCTTCCCGGCTCAGCTCCATTCCCGGTTCTCTCTCCCTCCTCCCCCCGGCAGCACAGGGGATCAGAGGATGGGGGTTGGGTCAGCTCCCCACACCTTGTCTCTGCCGCTCCTTTCCTCAGGGGAAAGATTCCTCACTCCTCCCCTGCTCCACCGTGGGGTCCCTCCCACGGGAGACTGTCCTTCACCAACTGCTCCAACGTGGGTCCTTTCCGCGGGCTGCAGTTCCTCACGAACTTCCCTGGCGTGGGTCTTTTCTGCGGGCTGCTCTCCAGTCTCACACTGCTCCAGCGTGGTTTTTACCATGGAGTTACGGCCATCTTGGGGAGCCTCCGCTCCCCCATGGACCTCCCTGGGCTGCAGAGGGACAGCCTGCCGCCTCACCAAGGGCTGCAGGCGCCCCTCCTCCCCCTCCTTCTTCACTGACCTCCGGATCTGCAGAGGGGTTCCTCTCATACTTTTTGGGCATTTCATTGGAGGTGTGATATTCTAAAGGAATGGCTTAAGGTCAAAGCAATGGGTTTTTTTGTTTTGGGATTGGTTTTTTTTTTTTCAATCTGTAGCCCCTGTGCCTTAAGTAAGGAAATGGTTAGATATTGAAGTATTCTGTCCTTTCATCCTCTATGCCTAAATGCTTTCACCCCAAACTCTGAAGAAAACCCAACCTGAAAGCCTAGCATCCAAGGCCAAAAACCAGAAGCAGCTTGCCAGGAAACAGATGTAGGCGTGAAGCTTTGTTGTGTGTTTTTCCCAGTAGTAACATCTGTCTTGTCCAGTTTCCTCGTAGTTTTCTGGACAACCCGTGATTTGTCATTGTTTTTGTTCATGGAAGTGAATGCTACCACTTACTCCTGTGAATTCTAGGCTATTGTTTATCTCTCATGTTGTCAAGTGAAGCGCACATCACTTTACAATGTACTCTGTTATCTTTAATGTACATCTGCTGCTTTTTTTNNTATATTTGTCGTTTTTTTTTTTTTTTTTTTTTTGTGGATACCTATAAAAATATTTATGGATTTGTAAAAAATTATCACTAACTCTTGAGAATGTGCTAGTTCCCTGTTCAGAAATGTTGATTTATGAATGGTTCTGAAAATGTAAAACTTTTAGTACTGATGATTATTGGTTTTGCCATCTGGCTGTAGTAGAATACTCAATTTTCTGAAAAGTAGGGCAAGCTTCTATTGTTTCTCTTTCATAGCAATATCACCATTTCAATACTTCTCTAATGAAATAAAAAATGTGCCCTTATGTCTCAGCTACCCTGTGTCTGATGATGATAAAGAAATGGAATCCTCTGTTTTCTTTCCTGTACCTTGCATAGACAGTATTTCCCAAGGTAGACTTGGGGCTGTTTCAGTTCTTCATACTTTGGAGGGTCAATTGTACTTGACCAAGTAAACACGCAGGAAATGGAGATTTTTGATAGCTCAAATTATTCACTGGGAAGGTAATGAAGGCTAATGGCTACAGCAATGTTATACTGGATTGGGAGATCTTTTCCCTGATTTGTTAACTTCCCTTCCTTTAAAAATTAATAATGATACCTAGGCCACTGTGGAGATAGTGTGACCCACTGAGGCATTCCATTTTAAGACAAAATATGCAGTCAGTCACACTGGAACTTAGAAATTCCAGTTTTACAACTCTCTTTGTGGCTAGTAAGTAGTATGAGGGTAAGAATAACTAAAAGTGTATTGTGGTGAAAGTGAATAAGACAGGTAATAAATCACGCCTGTTAATATGCTGTGGTGGGAGTGAGATTAGCTGTGAAGATGAGAGAGGGTAAAGAAGAAACCCAATCTGAGAGAGGAATTATGCCAGGTTCGTGCTTTGGTAATTGTCGTGAAGCAACACTTGCACTTTGTGGGCTTCCTTAAAAAATATGGGTCTATTGGGTGAAACTTTTCTATGAAAAGAGGTTGTTTCTGGTTTGTTCACTCTCATAATGTTAAAATTGTGTAGTCCCTTGAAATAACTGAAGCTGGGGATTGGGGTTTAATATCATGTGAAACTCACTGAAGAAGATGTTTGCACATAGTCTGCTGAGAATTCTTTCATCAGTTTCATGATGTTCTAACCTTGTAAAAGAGATTTCTTTATGGCTTGTTGACTAATTCACAGTTGAGAGAGACTCCTTAAAATACAGTTTCCAGGATCATTAGATCATTTATGGACCATACTTTTGTTCATTGGAGTCAGTGGGAAAAATCATGCTGTTCTATGCAACATTATCAATCCATTGGAAAAGGTTTTTGTAACGTAAAATTACTGTGGTTTAAAACAACAGAGACAATCTGCACTGTGTATTCAGCAGATGAATTGTTCTCCCTGTCCTAGAAAATGATAAGTATTAAGGAAAATAGAAGAGGGAATAAGAAAAAAAAAATTTTGGGGAAAATCAGAAAAATGGTAACTTAAAAGTGTAATCACATTGAATGATTTGCCATCAGTTCCTGATCGCCATATAGATTTTTTACACCTTTGTTTTGCATTTATCGTGTTTCACTGGCAAACAAAGAACAGTTCTGTAAGTTTTTAATCTTTTGAAAGCTTTTTACCTTTAGAGAGAAACAAAGCACTCGGTATGACACCATTGTGTGTTGTACTAAGTGTTTATTTTAAAGTTATTTCATATGGCAATGATTGACTAAGTGTTTCGTGAAAGGTTCTCTTTCTTTCAGAAAGATGGTCACTTCTATTTTTCTTAATTATTCACGGGCTTTTGGGCTGTGCCTTGCTGTACTGTTGCACACAGACTATCATTTCCGGTTCTCTGAAGACAGCCAAATTTATTTTGCCAAAGTATTATTAGCCAAAAGTATTATTAGGCAAATGCTCAATGGTATGTACATCTCTTTTCCTCTTTGTGGCTATGGAAGCATATGTTGGCCCAATTCCTTGTGTCATTTTGCTGCGAATTGCCATTTCTGCTCGTAAGTGACCTGTCTTCATACAATGTTTTTGACTCATCTTGTTTGGTGTTAGAAGAGAAATAAAAAAGAGTGAAGTCCTGCTCCTATTTTAGCTGGTATTTTCCTGGTATTTAGAGAATTTAAACCCAGAGATTGGTTTCATAAAGTCTAAGATCTAATTATTTTGTGTTTTGCCCTTTCAGTTGTGTAGTTGGTGATTAGAGCAAATACGGTGGTATTTGTGGTCTGTGATTAGATGACCTAAAGTTTCTGAATGGAAGGGATGCCAGAGAAGAGCTGTTAAAATCATAACTCTGAAGAGAGTATAGGGAGATGGTGTTTTTTCAAGTCAACTCTAGATATTTAGGTAAACAATAAATCTTTTCTCACTTCTTGAAGAAGCAGAAGTATATCTAGCAATGCCTACAGAGAGATCCAGGCCAAAAGGATCCAGGCTGTTTAGCAGGCTTCACGCTTCATTCTCTGCGGTCAGTTCACACAAAATAACAATAGGATGCATGAGCATCTTCGCATACTTGATTGTTGAGGTAATGGCAATATTTTTGTCATCTTAAATTTCTTTTGTTCTAGGGCCCTGGTAGAGGTTTGTATATCACTTCCCTCATAAGCATCTTTCTGAATAGCTTTGCATTTTGCAAGAACTAAATCCGCAGGTCTTCACTGAGCTACTATTGCTCATTTTTGAAAGCACAAATCTGGCTGAGCACCAACTGATAGTATACTGTTTTGTGTATACAGGGTATTGAGGAAGCACTAGTGATCATAAAAGCTTGTCAACAAGCTTTGTAGAAATAAAAATGTTTGCACAGATGTTGTGGACAAGGGAGCAGAAAGGGATGGGAATGTACTGAGCCTAAATTGCTACATGGAAATTGCTAATTGATAGCGGGAGACTAATGCATCAGCCTGATGGAGATGAGGCAGCTCCATGTCCCCAGGTCCAACCACTAACAAGGCTGAGAATGTATTGCACACACACAAAAATACGTATACGCTACATACGTGCATGTAATGCTCTTCCCCTATATCTCATATTGTGTCCCGTACCTGTAGGCAGTGACCCCCCTCAGTCCAAACAGCAATCCAGAGAGCTGCCTCCCCTTGGTTCATCTTGGGTTTCCGACCTGGATGCTGGGGCTGGTGGCTTTCCTGGGACAGCCCTGGGGCAGGGTGGGCACCCTGGACAGGGTGTCCATTTCATTTGGGTTCCTGACTGCGCTTCATCCCCTTTGCATATCTGGGCTTGTAGAGGTGGACCATTGATGAGCTGATGGCTTCTGTGATGGGCCTGGGAAGAGCCTGGGCAGGGTGTTACCTGGGCTCCCTCACCTGCTGCTGTCTCTCTGTGCTCCTCTGTGCGTGTATAGATGAGTTTTTTATCACATAACGTAATACTAAGATGTTCAGGAAATATTTTTTTGCCACTGATCACCAATACTAGTCTGGAACATACCTGACATAAGACTATCAATGACAAATAAGCTATGCAGTGTACTGCTAAATTATTTTCTGCCATGTTTTGTAGTGCAAGCACAAATACTATGGTATTGTACTGCCAGTATTGTGTTGATATAAGCCTGGCTACTGTTAAGCTAAAAGTTGGGGATTGGTGGGGGTAGTTCTCACATTGTAATCGCTGATGGCAGTTTGTTAGCTAACAGAATAAACAAAGCTGACTGTCAGGTCCTCTACTGGAAAGTCTGCTTTTCTATAATGGGCATAGTTCACAGGCTTTTGATAACAGTGGAAATAGTGCCATTGACCTATAAGGAGCTGGAGGACACCTGTTATGTGTATAAGGACGCTTGAAACCTGATTTTTTTAAACTGAGCTGTTGCTGGTGCTTGACTGATGGTTTAAATATGTGTTGCAAGCCTGCCTTTTTTTTTTGCCTGTGATAGGCTTGAGTGTGCTAACCTTGAAGTCTTAATTCTATAGAGACCTTGGTGTCATTCTCAATGAAGGGAGCATAGCTGGTGGGCCTGTGAGTGAAGGCTGCCTAGTTTCTTTGGCCAGCTTGTGTTTATTATCTTATGTTAAGCTACTCCATTCACCTTTTGATGCCTGTGTTTCTTTTCTCTTTCTTGGCCTGACTGCTTTCTTCAGCTTGAAAGGCTCTTGGGAGCTCAGGCTGTTATGAGTTTGCATAGCAAGATCTCTCCCCAAAAGCTGCTAGTATCTACTTAGACTGTAAATGACTAGTTTAATGTAAACAATAAAAATAATATAAACTAGACAAGTACCTTGTTACAAATGCCTTTATCTTTGAATATGGTTTATATACACGATTACTGCATTTTTGTGGTCTTAACCTGTTTGTTGCCTGTATTGTTACCTGTGCGGTTTTTTTTCCCTCTACGCAAGGGAAGAGAGACAGAGGAGGAAGGTTCTGTCAATGCACCTGTCTCTCTGTAATGTGATAACCAGGCTGCATCTTCTAGACAAACTCACAATAGTAGCATCATATCAATTCTTCTCCCCTTTAAGCCAGGAAGTGCTAATAACAGTTGTCCTGTGCTATAAATGTCAGGTGTGCTTAATGGTTTAAAGATGGCCTGAAACTCTCCACGTAAACATTTCTGGTTGACTGAAGTAGAAGAGGGATGATAATCCAAGGGGTTGTGCATGTTCTGTGCATGCAGAGACACATAATCTGTCCTTTGGTGAGCCCAGTGCACTTTCCTCTACTTCTAATTTAAGGCCCAGGGATGAAAAGAGAGAGATGCTAACAGAAAAAACAAAACTCTCCCTTAAAAACTTGCTTGCAGGCACCATGGGACTGCAACAGATCATGTGCTTCTTAAGTGTCCAGCATACTTGCTACTACTATTGCTGGAGTGGCTCTACGTATTGCTGGACCAGGGTACCTATCACTGCTTAGTTCTTATGGCTGAGCCAGCTTCTCTGCCAGGAGATGGCAGGGGCTCATACTCAATTCCTGTGATTAAGATGGATAAGTGTCTGAGTGAACCTCCAAGGCAAGTTGATAATGTACAGAAAAAGCAAGTTAGTATCATTACTCAGACTTAACAGGCATGAAATCTTGAGAAACTGCTGTAGCAGCAGATTAATACTTGCAGCTAATTCTCTAATGGACGACATGACAGGAAGACTACATGATGGCTTTCTCTGTGTACAGCCTCTGTACTTACCAAGTTCCATGTCTTATGCTTCACGGTTGTACCACATGTAACACACCAGTGCCTGTTTTAGTCTACCATGTAGGGAGTCACTGGAGATTTATCTGTAATTGCAGCCTGACATTTAAATATTTTTAGATGTCTTTTCAAGCCTTTTCCAGATTTCCAAATGCTCAGAACTGTTGATTTCAGTATGTATGTGCAACTATACAGTTGTATTTGCTGGTTCTGCTGACATTTTAGGAAACAGTATCTGTTGTTTTTCTTACTGCTTTATACTAAAAGAGATTATTAATGCTTCATTAATCAACTGTTCAAAGTGTGATTGCTCCTGAATAGCTCTCAAAATCTGGCTTTTTACTACTTACTTTCATTAGTGCTTAATTAACAGAGGAGATGAAAACTAAAATCTTCAGCCCACTCAAGGATGAGATGCTGCTTTTCAGAAGAGGGGTTCAGAACATGGTCTGTGTTTTGCAAGTAAGTTGCAAAAATGCTGTAGATTTAGACCAACATTTTCTGTATAGACTAGAAATAGCGCTGCTTTGTGCCAAGAGGAAGAGTGGTAAAATTGGGACATCACTTTCATTTGTAATTCATAACTTTGCTGGATGCAGAAACAATAGTAAATGCCTGAGAAAACTGTTAGTGGATTTGGAAGCAAGGATTGCCCAGTTAAAATCTTCTTCCCTCTATGCCTGGTCTTCTCACCTAATATGTTACTGCTCTGACTCTGTGCTTGGTGTGACATGGTCTGCCTAATGCAATGCTATAAAAACTATGAAAATACTTGTGGTGCAAAAGAAGCTTGGGAGTGGTGCAGTTTCCTGAACATCTAGCTTTGTGGGTGCTATTTGTTGGCAAGTAGCTCAAGATAGCCAGGCTGTGTATGACAAATGTACTTAGCCTTAAATAACTGACATCATACTAGTTACCTTTATTTGTTTTCTCTTTAATCAACATCTCAGAGATTGACACATCACCTGATTTCCTATAATAGAATTAAAGGAATTTGGGGAAAAAACAAGGACTTAAGATAAATATCCTATGGGGGAATCAGCTGTCATGCTCTTAATGTTTTAAAAGGATCAGAATTTGATTTCCTACTTCAGGATGGTTCATTATTTTAGTACCTGATCCAAATTTAGTCAGTAATACTGAAATTTAAGTTGTGCTCATCCAACTAAGTGACTGGGCATCATGGGCTTAGTTGCTTGAAAAGAATATATGCTCTTAATGTTCCATGGAAGCAACAAATGTTACAGCTTGAGGTGAAATGGGACTCAGAACAATAATGAAAGAGCTGCCTATGATGTATCTAGGGTATAGACTCAGAACTATATTCATCCATATTTAAAATTTGAAAAGGAGGATCTTTATAAAGGATGCGTAAACAAGGTGGCCATGTGAACTGCTGGAAACAGATACTACGTTAGATTTGAGAAGGAAATAGGAGCATAGCTCAGTAAATCACTTTTAATTTTAGATCCTTGAGTTACTCCAAGAATGAAATAATACTTGAGATCAGCATCTGGCATCTAGCTTGCTTAATGTATTATATGCTTAGTACCCTTTGAAAGAAGAGATCTACCTACAACATATAGTTTAAAACTACAAGAACACAACTAAGATATTTGAGACACTGATGCTGGAGTTTGTGCATAAGTTGTAAGGTGTCAACCTATTGTGGAGATAGTTGGATGTGTTTCCTGATTGTTCTTCAGCAAAAAAGAACTTTGAGCTACCTTTGATGCAACATACATGTATGTTTTTCTCTGAATCCTTTTGTTCGTACAGCATCACCATAACAACTGAAGTCCCTGTAGATCACTAAATAGAATGAAATTGAGGTAAAAATTATATCAAACCAATTACAAACTAGTTAGTCACATAGTTTATGTTCCTATAAATGGAGTTTTGGTTATCTTGGTTGATTACATCATTGATATACCCCAGTCTTTTTAACATGGATAATGTTAAATATTAAATACTTAAAGTATTTGGGAACAGAATATTTATTTCACCATTTTCATAGTTGCTTGACATTATGTAACTGTTTAGTTTCATGAAAAAATGATAAGTACTGTATATAAAATGTTACCAGACATTAGAATATGCATGTGTGTTTAGGACTGACGTTTGTGTTCTTGCTCCAGACATCCAGGTTAATGTAAGCACTCAGGTTTCAAGCACTTGAACACTTTGCTTGTGGGTGCAAGTTAGGGAGTGTTCCTAGATGTGGATTGTTAGTGTATTTTATGAGAACGCATTTTGTGTTTTTCTACTCCTCTGTAGGTGTACACACAAATATATTGTTTTCCCCTTCCCATAGTGTTCTGAGGATTACCTTAGCGAGTGCTCTACCGTGATGCTAATAGTAAAAGTTTTTCTGGTCATGTTCTAGTTCCCATTACTTAATATTCTACTGCTTTAGATACGCGTTTAGGAGACGAATGTCTGTGAAAAACTCAGGTATCAGACTACAATAAAATTTACAATAAGCATACAACAGCCTGACTGTAAATAACTCTAGCAGTTTTTAGAAGGAAATTAGAATCATAGAATCATTTAGGTTGGAAAAGACCTTTAAGATCATTGAGTCCAACCATCAACCATGTTGATTGAAGATAATGCTTTATTGAAGACAAAATTGAAGATAATACTTTAACTTACCTAAAAACATCAGAACTTCTTAGGGCCTGAGATCACTGAATCTGTAGGTGTTTAACTTCCTTGAAATCTGTGATGATTATGTGTGAAGACAGCTTTAAAGATTTAGCCTGAAATATGGAAGAGCTAGTTCTCCAAAGGTAACCAGGCACATGCATGAGCACATGCTCTCCTGCCTCAGCCCCCTGTGGTTCTGTTAGGCAGGCATTTTTGTTGTAACAAACAAGAAATCCCCAGGTGAGAGTAATTTTTGAGAGATTTGAAGACAGATTGGAGAAGTGGGCTGACAAGAACCTCATGAAGTTTTAGCACGGGGAAGTGCATTGGAGAAGTGGGCTGACAAGAACCTCATGAAGTTTTAGCACGGGGAATTGCAAAGTCCTGCATCTGGGAAGGAACAACCCCAGGCATCAGCACATGCTGGGGGCCACCGAGCTGGAAAGCAGCTTTGCAGAAAAGGACCTTGGGGTCCTGGTGGACATCAACCCGGAAACGAGCCAGCAATGTGCCCTTGCTGCAAAGAAGGCTGATGATGTCCTGGGCTGCCTTAGGCAAAATATTGCCAGCAGGTCAAGGAAAGTGATCCTTCCCCTTTTTTCAGCCCTGGTAAGGGCATACCTGGAGTGCTGGGTCCGGTTCTGGGCTCCCCAGTACAAGAGAGGCATGGACATACCTGGAGCGAGTCCAACAAAGGACCATGAAGATGATTAAGGGACTAGAGCAGCTCTGCTATGAGGAAAATGCTAAGAGAGCTGGGACTGTTCAGCCTGGAGAAGAGAAGGGGAGTTTTATTAATAAATACCTGAAGAGAGGGTGCAAGGAGAACAGAGCCAGGCTCTTTTTAGTGGTGCCCAGTGACAGGGCCAGAGGCAACGGGCACAAACTGAAACACAGGAGGTTCCATCTGAACATCAGGCAACACTTTTTCACTGTGAGGATGACTGAGCACTGACACAGGGTGCTTGGGAATGTTGTGTAGACTCCATCCTTGGAGACAGACAGTCAAAAGCTGTCTGGACACAGTCCTGGGAAACCAGCTCCTAGGTGGCCCTGGTTGAGCAGGGGTTTGGAGCGGATGACCTCCAGAGGTCCCTTCCAGCCTCAACCCTTCTGTGATTTTGTGAAAATTCATGTAGAATCCATTAGCTGTTTGTTCTTGAGAGACTTGTTGCCTCTTTACGAATTCCCCATCAGTAACCCATATGAATGATGCTATGGATCGTATGCTCTTTTTGACCTTCGTGTGTGATTTTTATTTTCTGAAATTTTTATGATTTAAAGCTGCATAGCTTTTGGAAATCACTGACATGCATAAAGAAACCATATGTCATGGTTGCAGAAGAAACAAGTGTTTTTAAAGTTACCAGAGGTCAGATGATGTAGCACACTTACTCTAGCGCTTTCTCACTTTAAAGGACTTGAACATATTTTTCTGTACTTAATTGATACTGGGAGGTTTTATGGGAAATTTAATCAGTCAGGCTTTGCCAGTTTTCAAAAACAACCCTGTGGAACAGTATTTATGTGATATTAAACCACTAGTTGTTACCAGAAAGGCTAATTAAAGCAGAATTATTTGCTAGTTTAAAGCTATGTTACATTTTTATATTTCATTCATGTCTGAGTAGTTAAATATATATACAGAGGAACATCAAAACAACAACCTCTGAATATGTGTATATATTCTATATATTTAACTTTTACGGTGTATCATGAACCAGAATTAATTTGATGTGTGAATTTTTTGTAAGTAAAGGATGAAGTACGTGCACCAAACAGGATCACGGGTAATTAAACAGTTAATACTTGGCTTGTTTATCCCCAGTGCCAGAAATAGTTCCATATTGGCTGATAAAGGATGGAATATGGTTCATTATGTATGTTTATTTCAACCAAACACTTTAAAATACAAAATTAATTTTTACATAGCTCTGTAGTATTAATGTTCTTATTACAGAATGGGAGTACATACTTTGCAAAAGATGACAAGGGGCTAATGTAATTTATGGCATTTAAAGTATGACTTCCAATTCTTAGGATTTTTTGGCTTATTTTACAGAAAGGGACGTTTTTATTGACCTAGAGATGGAGCAATAGGAAGACCAATCTCTGCACTGTGGACAAGTAGAGAAATGGTGATTGATGGTCTGGCAAGATGCATTTGGCTTTCCGGGGTAAATACACCTATAACTGCCAAATAATTCCTTTCCTCATGCTGTAGATGTGTCAATCAGTAAACCATATATTCCTGCCAAGCATTCTCATTTTGCAGCAGACTAAAAGCTTGGTGTTTGATGAAGAAAAGTGAGCCTATTCTTAAACATCTTTCCTATCATCAATAACAGAGTTGTAAAAATAATATAAGTTAAAAGCTGCCTGTAATATATTTTTATTTGTGTGGTGTTGTTTAAAAAAAACCAAAGAACTGTGTTGCTACAAGAGATTGCTCAGGTGAGAGTTGGTGTGTGTATGCCTGTAAATCCAAAAAGCTCCTGGACTCTTCACTGCCCAGAGGAATTAAGGTTTTGATGGAAAACCTGACAAGTTTTACATTAAGAATGCAAAGATGGTGAAGTAAAAAATAAGTCATGATGACTTACCTGACAATTACAGGATTTGTCTCTCTTGTTTTCTTTTTATTCTTTTGTCTTTTTTTCTTTTTTTTTTTTCCTTTTCAGAACACATGCTGATACGCTGTTTTAATCTCCTTTCTTGGAAACAAGTAAGGTAGGCACTGCCTGTAGTACTTAGTCATCCTTTTATTGAAGTAAAGTCTGTAAGAATAATGTATGCTAACTTGAAAACAGTATTGATATTGATATAATCACCCTAATGCTCTGTATGTTTTTGATGTTTTAAGGAATGACACAGCAAATGTTTCTCAAATATTCACATTTGAAGTCAGGAGGTGTCATACTGCAGAAAACATGGAAAATATTTTATTAATCACAGAGCCTCAGATAGGCAGTCTTGAACTGGTTTCTTTATCTAGCTTGAGTCTTTTCAGTGACAGTGTTGCATGTCAGGACTTCAGGTGAGAAGTCCTTTCATGAAATTGGTTAAATTCAACCTGGGTTTAAGCAGGAGAAACTCCAAAGACTCGAGCTGGTGTTATGCCCCACTTATTCCAGGGCTGATGTCTGTTTGCTGACTTTCTCACAGCAGTAGTTCGAGTCATTTGCAGTAGACAGCTGTGCAGATCAGGATCAGATGTCTGCTAAAATAAACGTTTGCATTTTTATCCTAAATCTGTCCAAGGTTGTTACGGAAAAATGTACACCAACAAATACTGACTTAGGAATTTTTAGTGTCTGTTAAGCTGGTATTTCCATGAAGTCTTACAGGTTTGATCTCTGGAAAAAATACATTCTCTCCATTTGAAAATGTGGTGGATTGACCCTGGCCAGCAGCTAAGCCCCAGCCAGTCACTTGTTCACTCCCCCATAGCAGGATGGGCAAAAGCAGGAAAAACTTGTGGGTCGATACAAAGACAGTTTAATAAATGAAGGGAAAATCCAACAAACCAAGTGATGCAAAGGCAGTCGCTCGTCCTCTCCTGCTGGCAGACCAATGCCCAGCCAGCCTCTGAGCAACAGGTACGTTGGAAAAACTGGCCTCTGCCAGTTTTATAGCTGAGCATGATGTTATAAGGTGTGGAACATCTCTTTGGTCAATATGAGTCAGCTGTCCTGGCTGTGTCCCCTCAGAACCTCCTGCCCAACCCTAGCCTACTGCCTGGAGGTGGTAGAGTAGGAAACTGAGGTGGCCTTGGTGCTGTGCAAGCACTGTTAAGCAGCAGATAAAACACTGGTGTTGCCAACATTTTTTGGATCACAAATGCAAAACACAGCTCCATATGGGCTGCTATTGAAGAAAGTTAACTCCATCCCAGCCATACCGAATACAGAAAATGATGCCATTTGTGGAAATGAGAAAAACAAATGTCATGAATTTGTCTAGTAGAAACAAGCTTGAGAACCGAAAATTGCTACAGAAGCTGTCTTTCCTAAAAACAGCAGGACACGTATGAAAACGTTCTGGACTCCCTCAAAAAAAGACAGAAGCAGCAACTTTAGTTTTGGGAGATTTTCACATAACTCTAAATAAGGACCTGACTCTTGGGGTGTGAACCCATGGAGTGATCACACTGTGAATAGACATTTGAGGCTTGGAGAGATGAGTTGTATGTGTTTCACAGTTGCTGTGTATCATACTAGTGTAGATATTATGGAAGGGCCCCAAGCTCTTGCTGTTAGATAATTGAACTCACCATAGAAGCTGTTTGTGTTCTAACAGAGATGGGTGAAGAAAAGTTGGAAATGATAGGCAGGATCAGTCAAATGTTTGTTTGAAGGCCGTCTCTGAGCTGGTTGTTCATGAAGATGTAGCTGGAGAGGAAGGAAGAGAACTGATGCTTTTCTTGCAAGGTCACAAGTTCTGCCTTATTACGGGGGTGGGAGAGCATTCCTGTACATCGCTTGAACTTCTTCCAAGCCAAACTGCTTTTCTCTACAAACAGTGTTTTTGCCGCCAGCTCTGCTCCCTTTACAGAACAAACACAGGTGAAAACATAGCTACAATTACAGAAATATTTGCTTCCCTTTTTGCTTAGTGCACTACTCACTCTTCACCCATAATTGTGCTTTATAAAAAAAGCAATATGGAATAATTACACCAAATATCCAGTCTCTACAGGTGATGATAACAGCAGTGACCTCTGGCATAAAAACAAGTATCTATAAAAATGAGGAAAAACTAAAGCGGGAGTAATTGTCCCCCTGGAACTTATCACTTTGTACAAAAACACAGTAGTAAGTATAGTGGCAGGTTTGGCATTGTTTTTGGAACATAAGGAACAGCTGGCACCTCAGTATAAAACAAGCTGTGTCAGCATTCATTGTCCAAAGCAAATTTGCCACTGAATTTTTTTTTTTTTTTTTTTTTTTTTTAATAAGAAAGGGGAGACAGATGTCCTGGGAAAGACCTCAATAGTGTGTGCATTCTTAACACCTTGGCTTGGGTGTTACTTTGAATTTCTAAGTAGATACAGCTACTCCCTCCTATTGTTATAAGAGTACAGACTATGGGTCATAATGGCTTTTCACAAAATTTCCTCTGAAATATGCATGCTGGTGATCGTCTGAAGTAAGAGCCTGTGTGGTGGTGGGATGGAGACTACCTTCCACAAGGTTGTGGGTGACTCCAACATGGAGAAGGCAGGAAGAGCACAGAAGCATAGAGGTTGGGAGAGAGTCTTGGAGGTCTCAGGTCCAACATCCTGCTTAGAGCAGCCCCAGTTGTATCTGGTTGCTTGGGACATTGTTTAGTCACATCTAGATACCATCAAGGATGGAGACTCTGCAGCCTCTCTGGGCACCTGTTCCATGTCTGAGAACCCTTATGGTGACAATCTTTTCCTTTTATCTAGCTGAGATTTCTCCTGGACCTGTTGCTGCTCATCCTTCTGCCATGGAGCACCTCTGAGAAGAGTCAGTCTTCATCTTCTCTACAGCCTCCCAGCAGGCAGCTGAAGTCACCAGTCAAGTCCACCCCTGAGCCTTTTCCTTTTGGTGCTGACCAGAGGCAGCTCCCTCAGCCCACCCTCGTGTGCCCTGTGCGCCAGCCCCTCACCATCCCAAAGACCCTGGACTGGGCCCACACCCCACCCATGAGTGTCTTTCCTGGACTGGGGAGACCATGAGGGCACAGAGGAGTCCAGATGCAGTCACCAAAGTGCCAAGTAAGAGAGGAGGAAAGGATTTTTACCATTTTTTTGTTGTTTGTGGGGTTTTTTTAATTGTTTATTGGCTAATCTTGCAGAGAACTTCCAATGAAGCAGATAGAAGGGACCCTGATGCTGAAGGCCAGCACTTCTTCCTGGCAGAACTACAGTCTTCTGCTTCTCCAAAGGAACATCTGTCTAGCTTCTTTATCTGTTGCTATACTTTGTGCACCGCCACGGAGGGTCTGGCTTCATCTTCAACCACCCATTGGGAAGCCTTCTTGTCCTCAGACTGAAGAAATCCTAGCCCCAGGCTCTAGAGGCCTTGGTGGCCCTCTAAGGGATGACTCCTGTTGCCTTGGTGTAGCAGACCCAGGGGCTCAGAGCAGATGATATGGCACCCCTTCACAAGGGGTGAGGGTAGGGGCTGGGAAAAAAGGGCTCACACAGTCTGGGGCAATCAACAGAAGAATTGTTGGTTGTTGGGAGATGGTACAGGTGAACCTACAGGATGGTCATAGAGCTTCTTCTCGCCCAGCGAATGCTGGGTATGGAGGCTGGCCTGATGGTAAGGCACCAGCCAGGCATTCCTGGGAGTCTGTTGCCACAGTCTTATGGAGGGGAGCCTTGGTGTGGTGTGGTAGTGCCAGGTGAGCCATGCTGGAGGTGGATCCAGTTCTGTTGGTTCTTCTTTATATTTGCGTGGATCCACCTCCATGGTTGCCACACCAACAGTCACATGAGTATTGGCCATCGGTCTCATGATGTTGATAGTGTTCTTCCTCCCATATAGCTTTCTCTTCGTCTGTGGTTCTGGGAACCATTGCCCTGGTGTGCCATGCAAAGGTGGGCAGCCACTGGCCTTGGTGCTTCAGGTCCTCCTCTCTCCAACCATGGTTGGCTTCAGAGGGCCTCAAAGCTCAGTGAATTAAGGGCCAGCTGCTGGGGTCCCTGTATTTATGGGGTCCAGAACAGAAGTCAGTGAGGTGGCTTGTGACATGAGGAGGCCACAGTGATGACCCCTTCCAGCTACTGGAAGAAATGGGTGCCTCTGCTTTTTGCACAGCACTGTGACAGTGTGCACAGCCTGTTAGTTAATGAAGCCCACAGATCAGGGACTGCTGCATGATCAGACTGCTGCAGTTGAAGGTGGGATATGGTCATCTAAAAGGATGTTAGGCAGTGTCGTGGTTTCGGTTTCAGCCCAGCCGGTAACAAAGCACCACGAAGCCGCTCACTCATCCCCAACCCCCGCCCCTGGCCACGGTGGGATGAGGAGAAAATCCAAAGGCAGGCTCGTGGGTCGAGACAAGGACTGGGAGGGATCACTCCCCACTTATGGTCACGGGCAAAAGGCAATCTCAACTTGGGGAAGAAACAAAATCCAGTTAATTTACTACAAATCAAATCAAACCAAGGATATTAGGAAGGGAAACCAAACATCAGAACACCTCCCCCCACCCCGCCTTCCCGGCTCAGCTCCATTCCCAGTTCTTTCTCCCTCCTCCCCCCAGCGGCACAGGGGAACAGGGGATGGGGGTTGAGTCAGCTCGCCACACATCGTCACTGCCGCTCCTTTCCTCAGGGGGAAGATTCCTCACTC
>VYZV01038650.1:0-15742 GCA_013401275.1 Pandion haliaetus | reverse complement strand
TATATATATATATATATATATATATGTATATAAAGCTTGTAAGAAAGCAAAAATATAAATTATCCCTTAAAACTTACTGCTGTGTTATTCTGGTACCTCTCCTGAGAGATCTGGGAGACTTGGTCAACAAAAAGAGGCTGAAGACATTGTCACTAATGAATGACAGGTAATACGTAAGGAAATGGATACTACTGCAAATGCTCGTTTTTTAAACATGTAATATGCCTTTCACATATGCACATATAATTAATATTCTTGTCTTTATTGTACATGTATACATTTTAAATTTTAAGCAGCTGAAGTGGGTTCCTAGTGTTTTAGTTTTACCATTTTGTGTGTGTCACGACCGTGCTGGACAGACCGGGGAAGAGTTGTGGTGAATTCAGAATTCCCTCGGGCTAAATTAAGGTGAAATGACACCAAACGATCAATTGAACATTTTATTCATGGCAGAAGAAACTGAACTTGTAAGGTGTAACAGTAGGCGGCGGGTTTCTCACAACAGGGATTGGCATGGAACTACCTCAGTAAACCGTGTAACCTGTGGTAACCATATACATCAATTCAGGGAAAAAGGAGAGCCCTCCCGTTTAGTCGCGAGGTTCAGAGCAAACCCCCTTGTTTTCTAGAGTCCCTCTCAGTGAGGATCTAGGGGTGGCTGGATCCACTCCTAGTCCCAGACTTGGTCAACAGTTAATGTCTAAAGGGATGAGGTGTAGGGGTTATGAAAAAGGAGAGAGAAAGAGGTAAAGAGAAAGATTTCACTGGTCCTGGGTCCAACATTGGTCTAGCCAGTCCAGAGATCCAGCTCTGGAGGGCGCGTGTGCAGGGCTCCTCGAGTCTGCGTCTTTTATAGACCCGTTTGCGTCTTTTCTCCTGTCCATCACACCCCGCTTGATCTTCTGCATGCTGCGGTAAGGACTTGCATAACTCTCGTGTGCGGGCGCTGTTGGGGAGTGGTGGTCGCAAAGGGTCCTTGGGGTGGCCATGAGCCCCTTCCTCACATAAATTTTGTGTGAGCTCTGGCCATACAAGGTGAGCTGCCCCACTCAGCCTGTCAGAACAGGGAACTGTGCACCCTCTGGCCTGTTCTCTGTGCCCTCTGGCCCTGTTGCTGACCAGCTTCTCACCTGCGGTTCCTTGTTAGGCGGAACTTGCCCTACCACAATGTTTGAGACATTAACTCTTTCAGTTCCTCACAGTGATTGGATATGAAATCCTTCCTGTTTTGTGTTCTCTTACTTATCTAAAGAAATTTATATGTCCTGGAAGTTCTTCTTGGAACTTATGCAGAAGTGGATTTGGCCTCAGAAGGCAAGTACTCAAGTCTTCGTCAGGCACTCTATGTGAATTCTTACTTCCTATTTCTGGTTAACTTTTCCACCTTTAAGAAGAAAAGAAACTCGGGTGAAAAGAAACCCTTTTAATTTAAAAATATGCAATAAACAAGAAGGAGTCATAGTTTTGCAGAAATGTAATTAGGAATGTTACTGAACTTCTTCAGCTTGTTCAGATGCAACTTCAATATGAAGTTACAATATGGACTAACACACACTTCTGAAAAACACTTACTTTGTATGTTAATCCTGATCTGCCAGTGGCTTTTTAAGGTCATAACCTTGTTCCCGATTTGTCAAATGGCGCTCAAGTACTCTATCACAAAATAAAGCACAGAACAGGTTGAATGGTAAACCCATTTCATCTTGGTTTATAATATCCAATATTGGTCTTTTTATATTATAAATTCATTAAACAGTTGAAGGAAAATTCTCACTTCTGCTCTGCAGCTTGCAAAGTATTTACTTTTCTAAAATAATGAGGTAAAATCTCTGTACTTTCATTTAAACTTGTCTCTTTGTCTAGTGAGTTTAAGGAGGTTTTGCATAATTTATCTATTCCTTGTACTTTCAAATATCTTCAGTTTGCTCTGATGCTTTTTCTGTTGGATCCTTTAAAACCTCCTACATAGGGGTTATAAAACTGAAGATTTATTTAATGCAGCCATATTAATTTTTCTCAGTTTCTTTTATGGTAACTTCCCCTTCCTCCTTTTTTAAAATGTAGTCACTGAAATGTCTGTCTTCTCTTCCTAGAAAAACCAGCTTTTTTGGTATATTGTAATAAGACAGAACAAGTTTTATGGCAATAGTTTGAGAGAAAACTGTTGATTTTTCTAATAGGTCTTCTCTCCCCTGGCTTTGTGGAGTGAGATATTTAGACTGCTCTTTGATAAAGAATCAATTTCCATTGTCCCTGAGAATTTTTTTTCCAAAATGCCCTTGTGTTTCTTATTTCTAAGTTTCTTTATGATTTACTGGGTTGTTTTGGTTTTGGGTTTTTTTTCTTTTTTTACTTACGAGTTTTTGTGTTTGAAGACTGCAAATTTAAATAGTTCAAATCATAACATGTAGACTAGAGAAGACTTTTTTTTGGTCACGATGACTTCATGCGGAGAAACTGTTGCATTGAGATTTAACAGCAAGTCCTTGGTGGGGGATAACTAGACCAAAGAAATATAATCAACAGAACCTTAGAGCAAATAGCAAAATGCTATTCCTTTAATAAAGCAATCATTACATATGTAGCAGTACAGTATAGAGCACTAGGGTGACCCATTCTGCTTAGCTGGTTCCAAATGGTGGCATGGCTGTTTCTGCTGTAGACTTACATACTCTTTAAAGGAAGCTCCATCAATGCTACCACTTACCGGCAGTTTCATTAAGTAGCAGTTCTGATATCATCCTATTCCAATACTTTCAAAGCCACTGCAGCCTTACGTTCTTGAGGAGGGTCCTGCTGCAACTTTATGTCTACCCACTCTTACATACATTCTTATTACAAAGCCATATACAGTTCACACTACACAACAGTGGTGTTCAAAAGCGTATATATCTGTATGAATACAGATAGATATATATAAACAAGCATGTATGGGTATAATACTTTCTGAATTAGTAGCTGTCTGTAGTGAAGGTACTGGTATGGACATACAATAAGATTCTTTTCAGAGAAAGAAAGGTAAGAAAATGCAATACACTAAAGAGTTGGTAAGTGTATTAACATTTTGTGAGTTCTGCTGGTCTTTGTAGAAGTGTTTCAAAATTTTGTTTTCTATTTTCTTGTATTTTTAGAAAAGCTGGTGATTTGTCTTGAGATGGAAATTCCTGGGAAAGCAGTAAAGGCTCTGGCAACAGTCAAAAACTATTATTGGACTTGTGTTTAATTCTATCATGATTTGCTTACCTGTGTTTTTGTTTCAGAAGAAAGAGTTTTGTTTCCATAAATAGTAGTTGTTAATTTTTCTAAGTAAAGGCTGCAGTATTCAGCATGTGTTCTAGTTTTCCTGTATTGATAAGCTCACATTATTTTCCATGCTGATTCTTGCCTGGCAATAATGTATTCTTCAGCATTCTTGAAGGTGGCAATGCAAAATTGGTTTGTAGCATTGCTATCTGTTAGAGCTGTTTATTAAGCTGTGGGCTCTTTATGCCTTCCTTTGCTAGTTGTGTATCACTGCTCTGGTTTTTTTAGGCATCAGGAAGGGTAAGCACCTTTGAAGCTGCCAAAGAAACCCCTCAAGGCTGTACAATGAAACACCTGTATTATTGCCACCTGCTGCACTATTCCATTGATGCCAGAACATATAGAGTCATTTAACTTTACAGTTGCATTTCTTTGGTTTTTGTCTAGGTGGGGCATGATTTTTTGCAGCCAGTGCTTATCAATGGGAGCAGCTTCCTTATCCATGCTGTCTTTCCATCTGATTGCTGGAAGGTCAGTGTTTTAATCAGGCCAATAATAATTTGGGGGCCTTTGTTATTTTTATTTTGTGAGCTCAAATCTTTTTATGAAGGTTGAGGTGATGATTTAACTCTTTTTTTTTTTTTTTTTTAATGCATCAGAATCCCTTGAGAATTTTTGGCATTGTGCTTGCAAAGGTGATGTTTTGCTCTGTGTCATCAACACAACTTCTACCATACCAATGATTCTCTCATAAGCAACTCAGTCTTCAAATAATTCTGTCCTTTGTTCCCCACATCACCTATAGTCTGTTTACCATCTGAGGTCACTGTTTTGCTGTCCTTCTTTTTTTTTTTTTTTTTTTTTTTTTTCGGTTCTCAGTGGTGTTTGGGGTGAGGAGTGGTACAAGTTTGGACCTGAGTGGTGGATGACAAAATAGTCTTTCAGTGGATATCCTCTTGGACTCTTTTCTCAGTGTTTTGTTTCTCCTTTTGTGCAATTGTTTGTGAGAAATATTAATGTCTGTCTTGGCACATCTACTGTGTGTATGCAAAGTAAAGATGTGCTAGCATGTGTTCTCAGGATTAAAAGTAACTCTATTGCCATCTGTTTTAAGAAACTGTATTGCCATCTGTCTTAAGAAATCTCTTCCCATCAGCAAGATATTACGGCACGAATGTGCAAACCGGAGCATGCCAGTTACGGCACATCACCCAAGTAGTAGTGGCCCCTTAACTTAAGGAGGCTTTGACTTGATTGCTTTTGATGACAGGAAGATAATAGGAGCTCTGTGTTTTTAAGGAGAAAATTCATTCAGGCTTTCTAAATCCTGAATGTGACATTGTGTTCTACCTACAATATCTAATTTGCAAATTAGAGGAGTCAGTGTTTAACTGGAATGTATAAAAACATTAACATGTCTGTGCTCTTCTGAAGATAAGTAGGAATACTTAATAGGTCATGTAGTGGAACATTCATCCACTCATACTGCATTTTGTACACTTTGCCCCTCATTGTGTTGTGATGTGAATGGATAATCCTAAACACGATCTCTTTCCTGTTCATTTTATTCTTCCTAAAAGAGTGTTTTGCTTCAGTGTGAGATCTCCTTTATCTCATTTCTATCAGATTACCTCCTGTCACTTAAATTAAAAGTGACTTCTCTTTAGTGAGATTTTAATAACATGGTCTGGTTCCAAACAGAACATATTTGAAGAAGATATTGTAAGCTGTGTTTTCCACGAGACTTGCATACATCTCCTCATCCATTTTCTCACACAACAGTTATAGCATCAGCTTAGCAGATGATTAGCAGTAACTCCTATTTTGTTGTATATTTTTCCACTAGGGGAGTGTTGGTGGC
This sequence comes from Pandion haliaetus, assembly GCA_013401275.1. NCBI lineage: Eukaryota > Metazoa > Chordata > Aves > Accipitriformes > Pandionidae > Pandion > Pandion haliaetus. The sequence goes on along the minus strand of VYZV01038650.1, from coordinate 10,638 downwards.
TGAAAATGATTATATTCCTGTTGGTAAGGAATCTGATGCATGGGTAGTTTTGTCCTATATTTCCTTTCATTTAAAGCTTAATTTCAAGCAGATGTTCTATGCCTTCAGAGTCATACTGTATAATTTTAATCGCGCAGTAGATGCTGTGTGGGGTTTTTTTGGGTATGATCAACACAGGTGTGTGGTAGGATGTGTTGCTCTCAATATCTGTTGGCATTGTTCTACTGTTGGTGGTATTTAGCTTGTCCACGCGGAGCGAAACAGCAGGCTTTACAGGGTAGAAAGAGAGCTATTACTGCTGCTGTTGCTGCCTCTGGCAGTTTTGTTAATCCAAGCTCTGGGTTCCTTTAACTTTTAGTATGAGTTTCTGAAAATGAAAGTTTTCAGCTTTGTTACAGTGCACTGGTTTTTCGTATCCCAAAATGTATAGTGTGTTTTGGGCTTAGTTTTGTCTGAATCAAAATGGATGCAAACTTCTTTGAGAAACAAAGGGAAACAATTTTCAAGATCTATGTTTTGGTTGAGGAGGTGAACCAAAATGCAAATTTATTTTTTTGCTCTTGGCCATAAATAGTAAGGAAAACATTTTCTTCCTTTCCTCTCTACAACCTATAATTTGAGATTTCTATACTTCTTTACTAAGAGCAGAAGATTTTCATCACAAAAGTGATAGCTTCGGGAGGAGGTACACTGTAAGAGTGGGAATTGACTTCCATAAAAGGCCACAGGGCTCTGAATTGATATTTTTGGTAATAATGTAAGAACTATATCCTGGGGGTTATGTTCTCCTCATGTTCTGTCCTCTCTGTAAGTGTTCATTGGTTTTGACTTGAATATAGGATGAGGGAGGGATTGGATGATATTTTTTCCTTCCTGTATGACTGTGACTTCTAAAAACCTCATGGGAGGAATTCAACCTGCTGACATATCTTTTGAAAAGTTGAAATGTTTTATATAGAAAATGTCAAAAATTAAACATTTGGACTTTTCAGACTGAAATGCCCTATTTTAAAAATGTTGCGGTAAATTCTGTCAATATTGTCAAATTCCCTCTTTCATTAGGGCTAAGCTACTTTGCCAAATTTGACTTGCATATGTGATTAGTTTTTCTTTGAGACAGAGCATCTGATTAACTTGCTATTCCCTGATGCGTTCTTTGAGCTTGAAAGAAAAAGTCTGTCAGATTTTTCTACTTTTTTCCAATTATATAGCATTTATCATTTCATTTGGTCTCCCTTATTTTCAAAATTAAGGACTACTGGCAATTGTAGCCTATATTTATGCATATATAATTTTAGCCTTTACCAATTGCATTATGACTAAAATTAAATTAAAGCATTAACAAATAATGCTAAAAACTACCAGGCTAGAAACCACCTGAGGGGGGGCTAGTTTGTTTGAACTCTTGAAACAATTTCTGTTTCTAAAATCTTTTTGCAACCACTTCACAGCTGTCATGACTGTTTGTTGGTTTTAAAATCAAACTTTTACCAGAAGCAATTGTTTGTTAAACTGTCATTTTGATGTCTAAAATAAATAGGAGTTGATGTCAGACAGCATTTTCCAATGAAGCTATTTTGGGGGAGTTTGTGAAGTGGTTACTCAGTGTATCGATGGTGCTACTGGTGTTGAGGTAAGATGATGAGAAATCTAAGGTCTTCTATAACTGTTGCTATAATAAAGTTTACTCTCTCTCCTAAGTATTCCTATTATATGCATGTGGAGGTAGTCTGCTATTTTCAAGTTGCTTTGAACTGATCATTTAGATGTTTAAAATGTTTCCCTCCAAGTAATTCAACTTCATGTGTTTTTTCTTCTTAAAAAAAAAAAACAACTTGCTTTACCAATATTGTTGTAATCTATCTGTAGCTTCCCTTCTAACATGCAAAATTAAATCTGTTAAATAGAACATTGTGTAATGAATATGATAGTGCCTGTGCTCTTTTATTATGGGAAGGACAGAGGTGGCCTCTAAAGACCAATGAAATCAAGGGAAGAGAGAAAATTTCCTACTAGAAAAGGTGTATCTCTGGTAAGAGAAGGTATATCTATGTAAACAAGTGGTGCAGTGTGAAGAGGGGAGCATTGGAGTAGTGTAGGTGCAAGGCAAATATGTACCAAAAAAAGAGAACCTGCTGTGCACTTGTTCAGGTGGACTCACTCAGCGTCCCAGTGACAGACAGGTGCCAAGTGTTAAATGAAGGGACAGTAAAAATTTCTTCTACAGGGTGCTGCATCAAGTCTAGCAGTGTGTCGTGGTTTCGGTTCCAGCCCAGCCGGTAACAAAGCACCACGAAGCCGCTCACTCACCCCCCACCCCCGCCCCTGGCCACGGTGGGATGAGGAGAAAATCCAAAGGCAGGCTCGTGGGTCGAGACAAGGACTGGGAGGGATCACTCCCCACTTATGGTCACAGGCAAAAGACAGGCTCAACTTGGGGAAGAAACAAAATCCATTTCATTTACTACAAATCAAATAAAAAACCCAAAACACAAGGGTATTAGGAAGGGAAACCAAACCTCAGAACACCTCCCCCCACCCCTCCCGCCTTCCCAGCTCAGCTCCATTCCCGGTGCTTTCTCCCTCCTCCCCCTGGCGGCACAGGGGATCAGAGGATGGGGGTTGGGTCAGCTCGCCACACCTTGTCTCTGCCGCTCCTTTCCTCAGGGGGAAGATTCCTCACTTGTCCCCTGCTCCATCGTGGGGTCNCTCACACTGCTCCAGCGCGGTTTTTACCATGGAGTTACGGCCATCTTGGGGAGCCTCCGCTCCACCATGGACCTCCCTGGGCTGCAGGGGGACAGCCTGCCATCTCCCCACGGGCTGCAGGGCCATCAGCCTCCTCAGGCGCCCCTCCTCTCCCTCCTTCTTCACTGACTCCAGTATCGGCAGAGATGTTCCTCTCAGGTTCCCACCCCCACACACTGCTGTTTCCCCTTCTTCAATCTGTTCTCCCAGAGGCGCTCTCACCGTCACTGATGGGATCGGCCTGGGCCAGAGTTGGGTCCAACTTTTTGGAGCCGGGGGAGATTCCAGCAGCTGCTTACAGGAGTCACCTCTGCAGCCCCCTCCCCCACTACCAAAGAAAACTGCGCCACACAAACCCGTAACACAGTGATAATTCTAATTGCAGAGAAATTTCAGAAGTCAGAGATGAATGTGTAAATGCTAATAATACACTGAAGTGCTCTTGGTCTTTGAGAGGTCTGAGCATAGTGAAATATGAATTGAAGCTGCTACAGGTAACTCTTTGAGTAATAGAAGGTCATTATGGGTCCTTGGATTATAGTTTTTCTGCATCATTTTAGGGAAAGATTTTTTTTTTTTTCTGTGTATTGATGTTAGCAATTGGTAAGTAAGTTAAAATACAGAAGTAATTATTTTTAATTTAGTCAGTTGTTTTTCACTTGGTTTCTGCTGCCTTCCATTCACCTGGATTACTTGCGAGATTGCTGGTCATTTTTTGTCCTTTTCTGCAGGTAATGCTGGATTAAAGAAGCTTTACTAAATGTCTCTCCTGTGATGATTACCTGTTACATTTTGAGCGGTATCACCTGCCTTGCTTATCTCACTTTATGACTCAGGCCCACTTGAATGAATGGACAGCTCTCCGGTTCAGTTCTAGTCTGCAAAGTTCCTTGCAGCTTCTAGTAATTCAGCCAGAGCTGACAGATCCCTGTAGTACACCAGTCCTTTCTCTGTCACTCCGGGAATGTGCTGCAGGGTGGCAAGACTTTTTGTTTGCTCTGAGCACTAAGCTCGATGGGTCTAAGTTTTTATACGTGCTGAAGACAACCTCTGTTCTGTACCGTGGGTGCCTACCACCTGGTGTCCTGTACAGAGAGTTCATCAGCTGCATAGCTTGGGAGACCTATAAAATGACTGCTCCTTTGTCCATGCGGCTGGATTTCCTCCCAAAGGAAACCAGGTTATATAAGATGTGCACTTACGCTGTGTCTTTCAGACGTTTAAGAGGTGCAAAGTGTGTGCTCAGGAATGAGGGTGGTGCGTGCATCAGTGCTGTGGTACAGGCACAGCTGCTATTAGTATTAGACATACATCTGCCTGCCTCCTTGCTAACTACTTCTCCACTATCAAAGAATTCTTGTTCTCCTGTAATGTGAAGAATAGCTACTGAACACTTCACCTGTAGGAAAGGAGAGAGATTCATGACAATTCATGACAATTATCTCTGCCGAGCTGTATTTTACAGCAGAATTGGTTCATTATTCTAAATTTTAGAAATTTTTATAGAAACTGGACACTTTCAAAACAATACATGTTTCACTGCTTTAGCTTCTTAGTAAGTTATCCACATGTGGATAAGCTGACAAAAACATAACTTTGAAAGTGTTTTATTTTTAAACCAAGAAATAATGAAGTGATTGGAAATATTTATGTGTTATTGGAAAAGCGTGAGAAGTTTTGGTTCTCTTTTTTTGTCACATTGAAGTTGATAATTTGTGAAGTTTGCCATCCAGTTTTTCTTATTTTAGTTGTAAAATTTGCCATTTATTACTCCTTGCTTTAATTTTAAGAGTATGAAACGCTGCAGTACCCTGATTGTAGAAAAAACACTTTTAAGTTGTTAAGCCTTTTTAACATACTGTACATGGCAATACAAAAGATAGGTTGTCAGAAATGTAATGGCAAAACCTATGTCCAAATATTGCGTTGCGTATACTGTGTTTACTGCAATTAATGCTGTACTAGAATATATGTTTTCTGTGATTTATTTGAAACAACCCCCCCCACACTTTAATCTTGTAAATGCCAGAAATTCTAAGCATTTGGTAAGCTCAGATCTCCTATATTTGTATTTTCTTTATGGTGTAAACACACAGTAGTCACTAGTCAATTTTTTATTACAATTAGTGAAGTCATGCTTGTCTTTTCATGCCCAACATTTGCCTTTGAGGGAAATGAGGGTATAAAAATGAAGGGAATTTGACATGACGTGCCATCTTTCATTGATTAGCTTGAAAGAATGATTGTTATTGTGCTGTGGCAAAAGTAATTTGACTTGCAAATATGGATTCAGCATGTCTTTTAAGTATCACTTTTGTGCTTGCTATTCATGTAGGACTGACTACAGAATTATCTACCTAATGCAAAGCCAGTGGAACGGAATTGGGTTTAGGTAACCTTGAACTGTGTCTTCAGAACACCAGTTTGACATAGGGCAGAAGGCAAGATGTTTTCACGTTGCTTGTACAGTTCTGCAGTGGTCAGCGTGTGCAAAATTAGTTGCGACAAGGTCAAAAGACCGTCGTCATGCAGGCCACCTTCCTTGTTAGGAAAGATTTGTTTCTTTTATAGGATGATTTAAGATTTTTTCCTCCTTTATTCCTCCTTATTTCTAACCTCAAACCTCTCTGCTGATGTAAGTATCTTTTCCAGTTAAAACCAACTCTGACCTTTAAGGTAAGGTAAGCAAGCAAGCAGACATCTAGTAAATATTAGGGCTTTTAGATGAAATCATCATGGATGCTGCCAATATTATGGGGTTTTTTTTTTTTTGTTTCCTGTGATAGGAAGATCAATGACATTTCTGTATCAAGTGCCATAGTGGTCAGAAAGGTATGCTATTGAAAAGGAGAATTATTTGCTCTTTGACAAAGGTCCCAGTTGATGACAGGAATGTGTGAAAAATACCCTCCTAGCTGAGAGTCGCGGTCTGTCAGTCCTCATACTCCGTCTCCAGTGATGACAATGGGAGATGCAGGTTAGGGAGGGCTTCTGTGCTTGTATATGCTCTCTGGTCCTTTGTCCTTGTACTTTTCCAGGATCTGCAGCTGTATCAGACATGTTAGAGGGTACATCCTTGCCCAGCCCTTTTAGTACCCATCATGCATGGTGCCTGAATGAGTCTTACCTGTCTTTAAACCTGCTAATATTGTCTCCCTCCACAGGCTGCTGTGGCACCAAGGTCTACAAGTTCTCTGCTTGCTGTCCAAAGAAGCACTTTTACCTGTTTTGGGTTCTCCCCCACTGGTTTCATCAAGTGGCCATGTTGTTCTTGCATTGCAGGATTTGCCAAGTAGAAGTTTATCTATTGCTTTTGCGACTTTCTAAGCTGCGATCCTACCCTCCCTCAGGATTCTCCTATCCAGACGTGGGGGTTCCGATTTGGTTTTTTTAGTCCACAAGCTCTGCGTGTGTATCCAGCTTGGCTACCTGTGCTCTGTGAACCTAGCATGTATAGGTGGATTCCAGCCCTATGGTGTTGCACAGTCTTGAGGCAACCTGGCTGCTGGTACTAAGTTCCAAGTATGATTTCTATGGTGTTATGAAAGTCTGCCGCCTCTCAGATCAGCGACATAGTAATGTTGTTTTCCACCTCTGTAGAATTTTCCATATGAAAATCTGGACATGTTTATATAAATATTAACGAGTTCTACTTTAAAGGAACTTTATGAGGGTTGCAGTAAGAAAGAAAGAGAAACATAATATGTTTCTAAGTGGAAAGTCCTAAAATATACTGTACATTAAGTGATATTCTGCACTGCCTAATTCTTTTTACATAAACTATTAAAACTGATTTTATTACATTATAGGTTAAAATTGCTTCAATCAAGACATTGCTTTGGGATTTGAGGTTTTTTTAACTATGATCTTTTGATTATACCCATTAAATCTGCAAAGTAAAAGTGATTAAAATGTTATGTTCTGCTTATGTTCCCCAAGTATGTGGAGTTTTTACCGCTTGTTAAAATAGGAAAGTGATGACATTATTATGAGGTAGTCTGTATATAACCTGTTCAATATAAAATGATACTGAGTAAATGAAATTTAAAAGTTGGAGAGCACATAGATTCCTGTATTCTAGGTATTTTTAGGATGTTGTGGTTTAACCCCAGCCAGCAACTGAGCACCACGCAGCTGCTCATTCACTTCCCACCCACCCAGTGGGATAGGGGAGAAAATCAGGAAAAGTAGTAAAACTCGTGGGTTGAGATAAGAATGGTTTAATAGAACAGAAAAGAAGAAACTAATAATGATAATGACATATAAATATGTCATAAATATGACAATAAAATGACAACAGTAATAATAAAAGGATTGGAATATACAAGTGATGCACAATGCAATTGCTCACCACCCACCAATCGACGCCCAGTTAGTCCCCGAGCGGCGATCCCCCCTGCCCCCACTCCCCCCAGTTTATATACTAGACATGACGTCACATGGTATGGAATACCCCATTGGCCAGTTTGGGTCAGCTGCCCTGGCTGTGTCCCCTCCCAACTCCTTGTGCCCCTCCAGCCTTCTTGCTGGCTGGGCATGAGAAGCTGAAAAATCCTTGACTTTAGATTAAACAATACTTAGCAAAAACTGAAAGCATCAGTGCGTTATCAACATTCTTCTCATCCCTAGCTCAAAAACATAGCACTGTACCAGCCACTAGGAAGACAATTAACTCTATCCCAGCTGAAACCAGGACACAGGATTTCTTAGAAATCCATATTGTTTCCATTATGAATAGGATATCACCCATATTGTGGTTATTAAGGTACAAGAACTAAAATTTCCAACTGATCATCCAAATGTTTTGAGAATTTCTTCTTGAAGCTTGATTAAATGCTTGCCCAAAATTCAGGTTTTGTCCACATTTAAATGTAATCCTCAAATTTAATTGAAGAATATTTTTACACTAGCATAATAATTTTCATCTGAAATATCTATCCCAGAGTTGTTCTTATTATCCAGTGTCATGGCAGTATAAAAGAGGTTATGTGAAAATGAACATACTTTCTGAATATACTGTTACTACAAACTAATCCCTGAGTTCAGATTTTGGGAGAATAGGTTTCTCTCTAACTCCAGGAATTTTCACAATTGATGATGGGGAATATATTGTATTTTTTAATCTGTGCATGCCAGAGCCAACAGGAATGAGGTGATAAGGGAGGGACACAAAGATACCACTGTAATACTGCAATTCTAAATAAACCTGATAATAAAATTATTTGCTGCTATTGAAAGACACCACCTATGCAAAGTGGACACCTGTTTTGTCCGAAAGGCTTAGCAGTAGTATCACAATATATCGCAGTATTGAGATACTTCTTTTACTGTATTGTTTTGGAAGCCTTCAAGTGGCATCCTCCCTTTCAAGTACGGGCTTAAATTTCTGGTGACTAGCCCATTTTAAGTTGGCTCCCTAGACATGTGGAACGGTGCATGCATCTGCAGTATGAAAGTGTTCACGGAGCAGAAAACAAAGACTATTTCAAGAAGAAATAGCTGTTTCTTCAGATGCATCTTTGGTTTCATGGCATTATGTTGCCCACAGATGCTGCAGATTTCTCTAGCTCACCTTGTTTCATGGCTGTTTACACACTGCAATTTTATTCATAGGTCTTCTCTGAATAGTGCTTTTTTTCTTGGTAGCTTACTTCTTTACCCACTTCAGGAAGAGCCTTTGTACATGTGATTTCAGACTCTGGAGTACACTAAATACAAATCACTTGCCTGTACTCTGGCTTATGAGAAAATACTTGTTGGTCACAGGCAATGCTAGAAGGAGAATTTGCTGCTTAAATATGGATAATGAAGAGCTGATCCTCACCATTTTGCAGGGGAAACCATTTGGGCTTGGGGGACAGGAGGGATGGAGGAAGGCAGAAAGAAGTCAACTCAGTTTTAAAACATGTACTGCTTTTAAATTTCCTGACTGGCTTACTGCATTAGTCACAGGTGCTTGTCACATCACATTTGCTGAGCTTCTTTGTATTATGTCACATAAGGTGACATAAAAACACCTAACAGAATTCTGTAAAAAGTAACTTTTTAGAATTCATGTTTTTTCTTGCTGAAAGCCTTCTCATCAAACAAACTTGAGAGTACTAATTTAAAAAAATTAAGAAAAAAGATGCAAATAACTGACATAGTAGGGGCTCAGGGTGAGGTGTGGGAAAAGCTTAGGCTGGGATGGTGCATAGGGGATCCAGCTCCAGCTTTCTGTTCTGCCCCCAGTGCACGGGTGTCTGAGCTGCTCACCCCTCACTCCTGACCTGCAGTTTTACAGTCTTAAAGCACAGCACTGGAAGCTGCACTGACTCTTGAGTAGCTTCTGTGTGAGGAGAGCCAGGTAGCGTTTTGCCAGGCATACTAAAATAAGTAGCTGTTACTTGCCCTCATACAGAGGTGGACTGAACGGGTAGGTCCTCCCTCCCATCCCTAACCCTCTTTCTGTCTTTGCACTAAATAGTAAGGAAATGTTTAGGCTCTCTTTTCTGTTGTAAGAAGCTGATGTTGTTTCTGTATTCATACTCATGATTTCTTTTCACTCATGGTTTGCAGTTTCTATTTCAAAGACCCACCTTTTTCCTCCTTTGTTTTCTACTTAGCCAGTGGCTCTATAATGGGGGGAAAAAAGTGGTTTTGACAAAATGTCTTTCGTTCTTGGATGGCACAACCCTGCAGCTGTTATAAAAAGAGAAAGCTATTAGAGGTAAACTTTAACATTTTGAAAAACCTTTGCTGTACATTGTACCTGGTTTCTATTTTGCCTTTTTTTTTTTTTTTTTTTTTTGGGGTGTGGTGTGTACTTACAAACTAACCGAAGCAACACATATCTCTGCTCAGTCTGCTCAAACCTAGCTGCAGCGTTCTCACTGAAATTACATGGACAGTCACAAATTTAGAAGTTTTAAGGGAACCTTTGTCCTGAAACCAAAAAGAGGACTTATGGGTAATTGGAATTCATAGCTAGTTATATATGTCAGTGGGCTCTGTTTAATGTTGTCAGTGGCTCTTTCCAAATAACAGTAGGAAAAAACCAATTTCAGTACACTCAGCGCTAAAGTTAAGTTGTTATGTACAAATATAGGAGCTAGAACAACTGATGTACCATTGCTCTCATTGGTTTCATGTACTTTTAAAATTCAAAGGAAGTTGAGTGATTGACAAAGCCCTCAGGCTGTTTAAAAAATATGATCATGTTTGTCTCTGCTACAGTTACTTCTGCCAGTTCATGTTTTCCATGTTCCTGGACAGCTAAAGCTGTAGCATTACTTATCTTTATGAGCAATTTGACAAACACATCTGTGGGTGGCATATCCCCATTTATTTTCCATTGTTGTTTAAAATAAATAAAAGATATTGTAGTAGCTCCATCTCTCAGGGCTGTGACTCATGTTCCCTAAAATAAAAATATTACAGTAGTTTGGGATGCTACTGCAACTGTGAATGCTACCCTAGTCTTCTCCTAGAAGTTATGATCCCTAGGGTAGTCAGTGTTTCCATCAATCCTTTACAAAGCAATCATCTCTGGCAGGGAGGTATAACGGGCAGTCGGAAGGGATATCTTCTTTAACTTATGCAATTAGATATATACACCAGGGTCTGTGCAGAGTTCAGTTTAACCAGGTTTGTATGGATAAGCAAAAGGTTCGTTGCTGTTTTACTTCGTTGTACTGGGACCTGAGAGGATGAGTAGTGGTAGGATGTTTGGTTTTGTAGAACTTCTCTATGTGAATAATGTCTGCATCCTTATTCTGCAACTGGAGGAGGTAGAAGATGAGAGGGAGAGAGAAGTGGTGCAGGGTTCTTTCTGGAACTCAGTAAGAAAGACCTGTCAACAAATGGAGAAATGAAATAGCTGTTTTAGTAGGTGTCCTGGTTTCAGCTGGG
>VYZV01038644.1:0-170780 GCA_013401275.1 Pandion haliaetus | reverse complement strand
AGAGGGAGCTGGGCGTGGGGAGGGCAGGAAGGAAAGGACCTGACATGGGAGTGAATTAAACCTCTCCAAAAGACTTGTATCACTGGGATAAATCCCCCCCTCCCTCCCTGTTCATGCTCTAATAGAGGATGATCTCTGCCTTGCTGGCTTTTCCTTTCAAGGTCTCAGGACCTGTTGTTTTCCAAAGGTTAAAGCCCTGGAGCTACTGAGGGAAGGGTACACTAGTTAAAAGGTGCCAGGTGAAGAACATTAGATTTCTAGGAGTTTCAGGTTTGCTAGCATAAAAGGCAGAAAAATATCTTCAAAATACAAAATAAGCCTTTGGTCCCTATTTTTTTTTTTTTTTCCAACACAGCTGAGTTCTGACTCAGATTTCCACCTGATTTTTATATTTTTCTTTAGACCCTCCCTCCCCACTATAGAGAGCCGAGGGCACACATGATCACAGCCAGTTTAAAGCCACTCTGTGGAGCTGTGGTTTCTTCTATCACTGTACTGTCCCGGGATCAAGTGATGGAGACTACAACAGAGCAAAGAAAGTTGAGCAATGCCACATGGAGCTCTGGCTCTTCCTTCCCCCTCTTCTCTCTCCACCGACCCAAAGAGGTGCATGGAGTTTGCAGCAGTTCTTGCAGACTTGCTCAAATCGAAACTCTTGGCACATCCTTCGCTTGCTCTGTGCTGTTTGCTCTCAAGCTGCCTGTTCTTTCTGGTCTTCAGACCTGGCTTTCGTGATTTGCACAGGCACATATCAGAGCAAATACCGCCCTTGACAGTCTGCAGGTCTGGTTCAGTGGCAGAACCCAAGAGAGAATATTTTCATCCCAGGCTTTGCCACAAATCTCCTGAAGCCCTGAAGAGTTTGTCATTTCTCTCCCTCTCTTTCGGCTTGCCTTTGCCTCTCAGGGCTTCATGTTCTCCTTGCCATGCTAACACATGCTGGTGCAGGCTGTTCCTCTGGCACCTCATAGCTCTGCTCTGTTGCTGGTCCCTGTTTTTGCAGAGGGCCACAGGAGGGACTGTGTGCAGGGTGAGGATGCTGGCTCTCCAGAGCAGGAGGATTGCTGCTGCGTGGGCACTGGGCTGCCAGGGCTGTCACCTCCATGGCTGCTGGTGATTGCTTGGGGCCAGGGGAAGGTCTGCACTGGTGGTTTGACAAACCCCTGCCAAGAGCCTGCCCAGCCCAGACAGGTTGTTCAGAGGCAGCCCTGAACGAAAAGCTTGAAACTGATGCTGTGACTGTTCTGAGTTTGGAAATGTGGTTACTCCTATCTTTGGATAACAGCGACAAGGTGAAGAGGAAGACAGGATGGGATTTTTAGTTAGAAGGATCATACCCTGGCTCTAGAGACTTTTGCTTTATCTCTTCTCTGGGAAATGCAGATTTCCACGCACAGCTCTGAGGTTCTGCTGCTTTCCTGCTGCCTGCTGTGCAATAAAAGCAGAACTGGGTGTCTCTTCATTTGCACAGCTCACCTTTATTTTTGGCCAAAAAGATAATCTGTTTAATCCTACCATATCCTCCATGAGAGGCAGCTTCCTACATCAGTTCACTGCCCCTGAGGGTAAAGAATTATTCAAGGCATCAAGCCTGACCTGGATTTTGTGTGATGTGATCACATCCAGAGCATGGAAATCCATGCGATCAAATGGCAAATCTCTGAGCTTTGGCAGATATGCCTCCTGCTCTGCAAAAGCATGTTGCCATGGCTACATCTCAGTGTGAGCATCTCTCTCCTCATCCCAACGCCGTTTCTTCTGCCAGGGTCGCTGCCTAAGCTCAGAAGCCCACCCTGTCACGGTCAATGTTGGGCTGGGGCACCGCAGGATCACAGAGGCAGTGGGTAGCAGGCAGCAAACAAGTTCCTCATTTGAATCAGAGGTGGGTGAATTGTTGCCAATGACTCCTTAAATGAAAAAAGCAAACCCAGCAAGAGCTTGAAATACCTGTCAAAAATGCCACCTCTGTTTACGACTTGGGAACAAAGTGAAAAGCAAACAGGAGCTGGTTGCATTGCGAGATGGGAAACCTGAGCTCCGGGTCTGCCCTTCCTGACAGGAGGCAATTTGAGTATCTCTGCACGCTGCAGTCCCCTGCATTGAAGGGGTAACAGTTACCTGCCACCTAAAGGTAGTTTGTGATTTATAGATGACAGTCACTGAAACGACGTTTTAGGCCGAGTTACTCTTGTTCTGAGAGCAGCTGCCTTATCACACAACAACAGTTGTGGTTTTGTGCCATGAAAAAAAAGCCTGATCTGTTTACAGGCTATCAAGCAGAAAGAGAAGAAAGCTCTGACAGTAGTGGTGTGTGTGTTTGGGGGGATATTGCTACTGGGGTGCCCAAATTCCCTGACTGAGCATGAAAATCCTATATAAGGCCATGGGATCCATATCATGTGTCAGGGCTGAAAAGCCCAGGGTGGTTCTTGGCTGGGAATAACAAGAGTTATTAGTGCTGGGCTGGGAAGAGGGTGTGGGGCTCCCACTGCTTTGTTGTAAGGCAACTGGAAGCAAAACTCTGCACTCTCGCAGGATGTTTATAGTGCCAAGTTGGTCCCTATTTACATCCAGGGCTCGTATTTTTCCCAGCCATCCCTACTGAACGTGTGTTATCTTGCTTGGGGACATTGACAGGAATGACACAAGTAGGTTTGTTGGCCAAAGGAATCATGCATAGAGGAAAAATCAGGTTGTCCTGGGCCAAACCCTACTAGCTGCATTTTGAAGACTCATGTAGGTAAGGCGTGTGTAATCACTAGCGCATATCCAGCTTAGCAACACCTGGATCCTCCTGGCATATCTTCAGTGCAATGAGTCCAGAGCTCATTGTCCCCAGTCGATGGAGAAGGGGAGGCATTGCCAGAAGGTGAAACGTGTTAAATGGGCTCAGCTGCCCAGTCCTGTGTCATGCGTACCTCATCCATGCTGGGTGCCACCAACTGGCTACGTTTTGTAAGACAACTGCTCGCGGTACTGGGGAAAGCTGATGACTTGTGTCCTGCACAGGCTGGTACCTGCCAAGCCTCTGACGTGTTTTCTGCTCGTGCCACTGCTGCAGCAGGACGGGAAATGCTTTGGATGAGGAATCTGTGCGCTCCAAGCAGCTGCTTTGTACATTAACTTTATCCCCCAGGAAGGGGTCTGTAACACTGGTCTGCAGGGTCTGGAGAGCAAGAGGTTGCTCCTCTCCCCTTTCTGCTTCTTTCTCAGTATAAGTGATGATCGAGGATGCAGTGCTGCCATGCTGCAGAGCTCCCATCTCTTCTGCCAGCCTCCTCCATATCTGGTGTGTGTAACCAGAGAGGTCTTCAGGCTGGGGATGAAATTTCCCTAGCATCAAGGGCAGAAGAAATACAAGAAAGAACTTAGGACGGTTGGGAGGAATCTGTTTTCCCCTGCTCTCCAGATTTCTGGAGTTTCTCCTGAAGGGAGATTGGAAGCATGTGTATCCTCTTCTGGTTTTAATTGTGTATTCTAATATGAAACTGCAATATAGGTGCTTATTAAAGTAGCTTTCTACTGCCAGAGTTGCTGTGTTTGATAGAAACCCCAGAAAATCCCCTGAGCTGCAATGTGGGAATCCAATTCTTTTCAGTTGATGAGACTGTAAACATATTTCCTTGGATTTGTAAGAACCATAGCAAGAGTTTCAATCATATGAATAAAGCAAAAGAATATCTGATGGGGAATATTCCTGCTTTGCATATTCAAAACTTGCAGCCTTATTCTTAGGCAGCATCTTTTCAAAGGAATGTACCATAAAGAGGCAAAGAAACATTGCCCAGGGGATTTAGGCAAAGATCCTCCAAAATTAGCACAGTGGGGGGTATTCTTTCCATAGAATTTAAATCATCCAAGTTAGATACCTAAATTTGGAGCCCAGGCACCTGCTGTGGCCAGTAGTGTCTCTACAGACAGCTCTTGTTCCCAATTCAGTGCCCAGTGACCCTCCTGAGCTTAAAAATTTAGCCTAAAGGAGCTTTGAGTTGGGGTGAATACCCTACCACATGAGTGCTTGTGCAACGCTAGGCTGTTGTGGGTGACCTTGAAGATAAGTGTGCCATTTGTCTTGAGGTGAGCTGAACCCCCAAATTCTAGTACTTCCCATTTCACTGAAACTGGGTATGTTTCCTTCCCATGCAAATTTGGCCTGGTTGCTTCAGTAGGAAGAGCGAGCTATAAATATAGAGATAATCCGATCCACAGTGTTTGCTATATTGAATGAGAAATCCCGTAATACCAGATACCTGATACTTTTTCCTCCCCTCTTTGTACCTTAAAAACAATTGGCAGCAGCTGATTCTAAAAATGAATCCTGTTTTGATGAAAAGGTTCTTACATTTCCAAGCTAATTTTCCTGTCTCATGTGTTTAAGTTTCTTTACCAGCTGGCCTACAGAGTCCCTGTGTGGCTTGCTGAAAAATGTGGCTTGTTATACCTCCCTTCTCCATGCCCTTTGGGAATGCTTTTTAAAAACAACTGTATTCCAGATTTTTAATAATTTTCTTGTTCAAAGCATATTCCGAAGATGAAGGTCTTGTCTCAGGTTTTAGAACTTTAGGAAAACAAATACTAATTCAGCTTTTTAATTTATCTGCATATTGAAATCTATATGCAATTTGCCAAAAAGACAAAATATTTCCCTTTTCAGTATTGTTGGTGAGGTTTGATAAGAGTTTATATTTATTCCATGAAGACAATGAGATTGAGGAGCAGAGGACAGCATGAGGAAGTCTTGCTGCTGGTGTGATAACTCCTTTCCAGATGAAGCCAGTCTTAGATCTTGGTTTGGCACTAAAACGATGACTTCAAGGATTGTTGGTATCTCTTCCCCAGCCCTTTGGTGTACAAACTCGTTAATGTGCAAGAAATTGTACATATGCAAATAGGCAGATGATAAGCAGCTGGCTGGCCCTGTGTTGATCCCCTGGCATTTTGGCTTCTTCCCACTTTCACCAGCTCTGCCCATGCCACTTTTCTAGAATCCGCTTGATCGGAGCATCTTACAAAGCCTTAAATGGAAGATAGTAGCATTTCTGATCTCATTTTCCAGTATTTCAGCTGTGCCATAATCTATTTACCACACAATTTGTGTCACTTTGATAAGCGGCTGCTTCAAGACTGCATTTATTAAAATCAAGAGCAGGGAGAGCTTTCAAGTCTCTCAAGTGTTGTAATAAATGTTTGAAATTAGTCATTACAGTGTTTGCCATGGTTCATATCATAGACTCTATCTAAATGACAAATGATCACAGCCTGGACATGCACTTTTTTTTTTTTTGGTGGTGTGTTCGCAGCGGGATGGAGATGACGTTGGGCTAGCCCAACCTGAAACAGCAGAAATCAGAGCAGGGATGGGAAGGGAGGAGTGGAGAAGAGGGAAGGTTTCAGTGGGAAACCTTATCAGAGTCTCAGGGCAATGGCTTTGAGCAGAAACGTGCTGGCTCAGCTCTTACTTTCCTGGCTAAAAATGAAAGAAATCTGAAAAACAGCCAAAAGCCCAAAGAAGAATCCACGTACTTTTTGCGATGCAGAGCAATTGGTTGTTACCATGTCTGGATTATGCAAAGTTTGGCTCTTTTCCCATCAAACAGCTCCAGTACAGGAAATTCACCTTGTTGCTGTGCTACAGATGGCTTCTTAACATGTGCTTGCCTGGCCATGGGTTTGTGCTGATGTGGGCATTTAAGAAGAAAAAAAAAGACAACAACACACCAATCCAAAAAATCAAACAAAAACCCCCCTTTGCTTAATATAGTTATATGTATGTGTATGTATATATTCACGCATATATACACATAGATGTATTAAACACATACAGCATAGAAAAGAGACAATTATTAAGACAAATATTCTGTCTCAATTCATTTTGTTCTTCATTTTCCCATCAGGAACGTAATAGCTAAATTTATAGTGTTGAGTCTGGGCTATAAATTCCATTATTTTCAGCGACTATATCAATTACATCCCTTGAAAGGGACCCCAAGGCAAGGGGAGAAAACTGGAGACAAAATCTTCAGAAGGGAGGATGCAGAAGGTGGAGGGGAAAAGCATCCCTCTTCTTTTCTTCTTACTCATTACCAATAGCCAGCACCTTATCCCTACATAAAGGTCTGCTTAGTTTCTTGGTGATCCAGCACGCAGTGCAACTAAGAACACAAGTGTGTCACTGCAGAAATAATTGCGGTGCTACACACACAGGTGCTGACTCAAAAGGGGAGCAGGAAATGGTTTTGTCTGAATAGAAATGGTATTTATTTTGAAAAAATCAATTATTGGAAAACAATGCATCTTTTTTGAAAAGAAACTGAAATGAGTAAACTACTCATCTCCTGTCCTTGAGCTGAAAAAAAATTTTTTAAAGGTTTTTTGCACAGGGACAAACTTGAAAACGGGCAAGCGAGGTATCAAAGAGCAGTGTGCTGAGGTAGGGAGTTGTTTCTCTGGCAATTCCTATGACTTTTTAAAGGGTTCTACTACTTCTCCTTCTCTGTTAGTGCAAATGATTGAATAACGTTTGCTGCAGGAGGCTGAGTGCTCTTAGTTTGTATGAACATGCCTGTTGAGAATGCATTGCTTACTATGGGACTGGGTTTTTTTCAGTGCCTCTCACCACATTGCAGAGGCAGTCTGTGAAAGGCAGATCAGATATTAAGGGAACACTAAAGCAGGAGCCTGTCCGTGTTAATACAAAGGAAAAGGAGCCCATGCCAGGTGTTGGAGAGCTGAATAGTGCTGCATGTCCAAAATGGTTTAAAACTTTGTCCCAGATGTGTGCCAAACTAACTTCTTAATGTTTCAGAAATAAAATCTCATTAATATTTCCAAATGGTACAGGCTGCTGGGCTTCTCTGTGACTGCACAGGAGAGCTGTGTAGCGTCCATCTGTGGAATTATTTCAGGTCCCTTCTGCACTGGAGCTGTATTTATCTTCATGCCTGTCTAATGGTATGCAGCATTGTACCTTAGCTTGAGTAGCTCTTCTTCCTCACGCCAAAATTTACACCCTCAGTAGTTTTATTAGCAGTTTCTTCTGTCCTCAGCCTTCACTTTAATTGGCTGCATAACTTTAAACTGTTTTAATTTCCCCTTGTAGGATGGCCCTTCTGCTCCCCCCAGGCACCTTTGTAGCCCATGCCTCTTCCAGTTGAAGGTTGATGTGACTTTCTTGGACGCAAGTGATTAGAGCTGCTAGATGTCCCTACCTCTACTGGAAATGCTATGCCTGATGCCTCCAGGCATTGTACTGGTCTTCCAAGTGGTGAAATTCCCACTTAGCAGCAGAAATTCTTGTTTATTCCCCAGTGCATCTTCAGATGGCCAGGCAAGCACACATCTTCAGAAGGGAGGATGCAGGAGGTGGAGGGGAAAAGCATCTTCTTTGGATGCACTCCAGCACCTCCATGTCCTGTAGTGAGAGGCCCAAAACTGAACGCAGTATTCGAGGTGCGGCCTCGCCAGTGCTGAGTACAGGGGGATGATTGCTTCCCTACTCCTGCTGGCCACACTATTTCTGATACAAGCCAGGATGCTATTGGCCTTCTTGGCTGCGTGGGCACACAGCCAGCTCTGACCCCAGTCCTGAGCTCTCCTTGGTTGACCTGTGCCGCTTCCAGCTCTCTGCTGCCCCGGCAACTGCCCTGGTGCTCTTCTGCACCTTTCCTTGGTGTGTGTGTTTGTTTTTCTTATGCTATGGTCAATAACCTCAAAAACATTGAAGAAGATGAGTTATTGGGTATCTCCATCAAGAGCTCCTTTCCTCCCAGTGCTATGCCCTTCAGCTTCTGTTGAGACTTTCACCCACGTCACAGCTTCTGCTAAATCCTGTCTTCTCAAGCTTAGCTAATGCCAAATACTCTATGGAAATCTGGATGAAACCTGCTGCATCTCACTTGCCTAGAAAATCTTTCAAGGAAAGACAGCAGGTTGTGCTTCTTAAAAAGAGATGGGGGGTGCGGTATGTTGTCCTTGTGATAAATATTGAACTTAATGAAGATTGCTGATGGACAGCATTGTGTACTGGAGTCCTTTGTTTCCCCCAGTATAAGATGGATGGTGGTATCCAGTATTTCCTCCATGCTTCTGCCTTGCAGAATTGTCCACGCTATCGTTCAGCCCTCCACTCCTGAGCAGAAGCTGCCAATTTGTGCCAATTGCAGTTTCACACCTACCCCATTCCTACTCTGAGAGACTTGGTCTTGCGATTTTTTTTTTATATATATTAGTTTATAATTAAAGGGTATTGTATTGAGACCATTAAGATATGACCTGCCTTACCTCCATAAATATTTTTTTTTTCCTACTTGCTGGGAAGGCTGTAAAAACATCCTCTTGGAAATTCATGCAGATGATATTTAGACATGCAGATATGCACTCCTGTTTTGCATGAATGTTTGACCTTGGGCAGAGCTGTTCAATGCAGGATGGATGTGTTGTGGCTGCATTTAATCATCTGAAGCAGAGATGAAGCCTTGAAAAACCACATAGACCCAATTCCCAATTCCCAGCCTCTGGATGGTAATGAACTTCTGAGAAATAGCTAATCAATAAATTGAACAAAAGACTCAGGCAGCTAAACCACTTTGTCAGGGCCTTAATTACAATTGCAGAAATAAATCGGGAGGGGGGTGGCAGTTGGGAGCCTTTGCCAGACAAAACTAACCCTTTACTCTCACGATCTAACCCTTTACAAAATGAGCAGCCTGTGTTTATGTGAATGCCGTGTCTTTGTGCATGCATTCACGGGGACCTCTGGGTGGGCAAATGACCCAAAACATGACAGTTTGGGCTGTCCCTGTCCTGAGGAGCTGGAGTGAGATTGTACTTAGCAGGAGGGAGATTTGGGATCTTTCCACAGGGAAGATATGAGGATGATCCAAAGCAGCAGGCCATGCCAGTGCAAGCTGGGTTATTTTACTTGGGGAGAAAGCTGAAGATTTAGGACCAGATGCAACCAGCAGAATGAGGAAGGACATCTGAGGACAGATACGAAAGACAGGAACCAGACTAGTAGCCTGGGCGTCTTACACTCATACCCCTCAGGCTGGTTTCCCAGTAGTCCCAGCCCTTGCCAGCAGCAGTAGTGATGGAGCCAGGGAAGCTGGCATGGAGGCTGTCGGCTAAACCCTCAGAGGCTTGCTTGTTCTTGGTGCAATTATAGCAGCAGGCATTTCACGTGCATGTCTCCTGGCAGTGCGTGCTGGAAAACAAAGGGATATATCCTTGGGGATTGTCTTGTAGATGTGGTTTTGCCTTAAGAAATATTACAGAATAACAACACGTCCAGGTTGATGCAAGCATGCTGCATCTGGATTGCATGCAAGAGGGTGGATGTGTATGGCAGAGGCTAGAAAAGCACATGGTGACAAAGAAAAACAAAGATATTGTGGGCTTTGGCTTTTTGAGCAGCGACCCATGGTCCAGGCACCATGCTGCTAAATCGCTTGCCCTTTGGGGATCTAGAGAAGTGGTAATGCCTTAAAGGAGTTCGTCCTTGGGTATGTAAAGTACTTAAAATTGGACAGAACAGACCATTTCATGGGACAGATTGAAATCCTCAGTAAGCTGCAAGAGCTAGGTTGTGTCCTGTGTGAGCTGCTCCTCACTCTTGCAGGGAAAGCCAGTTAGTAACAGGCTCACTGCCCCACTCCTCCTTGCTTTCCACAGGCCTTGGGCTTAGCAGAAAAGAGGTTTTCTTGTTTCCTTAATGGAAATCCCATTAAGATTGGGTAATGGTAAGACAAGATGGTCTCTTTTGAATGGTCATTCATTGTAGGTGGGTGGCTACAGCTGCTGTGATCCTCAGGGCTAAATGAAACTCGGCCACTTTCTCCCGGAGGGCAATCATCAACAGCAAAAGCTCAGAGAGTGCACCGGGACCATGGGGCCCCATTTCTCTGTTGCAGGCACTGAAGAGGGGATCTACACCAAGTAGCATCCTCAGAAACCCAGAGCCCAGGTGCAGCAACTGGTGGGGTGTCTGGGGGGGACACAATACTGATATAGTGGCTGTGCCAGGCGGCAGCACCGTGACCCACACCTGTACAAGCCTGGGAGCAGCCGATCGGAGTGATGGATGGCAGTAGCATAGGCTGCAGGTATTGTACACCCAGGATGCAGTTACCCTCCAAAGCAGGGTAAGGACAATCTATTTGCCTGTTGGTGACGGGTCAGCTTGCGCTTACCTACAACAGTGAGAAATCTGGTTGGCTATGAATACTCCTGAATTTGTAAGAGATCTATATGGCTGGGGGAAACGTGAATTAGTGATTGTCTCAGAACCCTCCCCACAAACCTAAAGCCTGGAGTCTGCAAAAGAAAAAACCCCAGGTGTCATAAACTCCACAGCAGCCAGAGGACATTTCATGGTGTCAAACCCCAATACGTTTTAGTGCTTTGCTGGCTCAGGGCCTCACTGAAGGAGCAGTTAGCACCTCTACTTTCCTGCCAGCCTGGCTCCTGTTCCCTGCCTTTCTCAGAGAGGAGCTGGGGAATTGCTCTGTAATGAGGCAGCAGCCACTGCTGATGACATGAAACTGCTGGGAATAAGATAGCTTTCTGTGAGCTGCTCTGCCTTTGTGCTCAGGTTCTTCTTGAAGCAGCAGATAAATCTCCATCTCAGCACAGCAGCAATGCTCAAAGAGCAGTCCCCGGGACATGAGTGAGTTGCTGCTGTCGGCACTGTGTTTACTGCACAGATAAAATATTTACAGCTCCATCTTTGGTGTGAGATGTGACTCTTGCAGTCCTCATGAAGGTCACTGGAAAGTCAGTAAAATTTATTGATGGTTTATAACACTTTTGTGCTGGAAAGCAAGGTTACAGTATTATATACCTACACATGGCAGGCAGGGACAACTAGAGAGAGGTAGGAGAGGCGAAGCAGAGCAGCTCGGTGTACATTGTTGGCTTGGTCCCCCAAACCTGTGTGTTATTTTTAATTAAATGATAAGCTCCATATAACAGAGCATGTGCAGGGCTCCTAACAGGCTGCAGCCCCATGTCTCAGTAGCTGAGCCAATGCAACATGGGCTGTGCCAATGCTTACTCCTTTAGAGGGAGCTGGGGGGGTTGTTTCGTGTTTATGACCACGTGTGCACTGGTGTTTGTGTAGGGAAGTCATATTCTGCCGTGGAGAGAGCAATTATGCCATGCCTGCCTCTCACTTCTCATTAAGTGTGATTTCTGTTAATAGCCTAGAATTAAGATTGCATTGTACCACACGTGGTAGTAATATTTATCATGAAGGTGGCTTCTGCCTTGGAGAACTAGGAGCCCTCTGGGTATGTAGAGACCTTTCCCAGCAGGGCTGAGAGCAGCTGGGAGAGTCTTGAGGTCTCTGGTGTCTCTGTAGCCTGCTGTGGGCAGGGTGGGCTGTGCTCAGCCCCCTCTGAAACACCCTCTCTTCAGGCATCTGACTTCCCTCTGGGCTGGTCCTGCACACCAGAAACTCTCTGCTGCTTTATTCTTCTCTTGCTCTGAAAAGGTAGGAGCAGGTGGATGAACATTTGTGACTCCCTCTGTATGGACCTTCCTGTGTAAAGGGCAATGAAATACAAAGGTGGCTTTTGGAAACCTCCTGTCAGGCGTGTTTTCCAGGAGCCCATGAAAATGACTTGGCAGCATACGCAAGATGTAACACCAGTTTCAGATGTCACACGCCAGTCCACAGCAAATGGGTTTAGTGTGTCTGTCTGCAGTGACGGAGAGGTCGGTTTAGCTCTGCACTCATTGTATTTCCATTCGGCGTCTCCTGTCCACCTGTAGATGGGCAGGGTAAAACGCTCTGTGTGCTTTCCCTTTCAAATAAATGGAGAAGGATCAACAGCGCTTGTCATTGTCAAAAGCTACATGCGGGAGAAGGCATGTGTGTCCAAAACTCTCCTGAAACAGAGCAGCTCCCTGCTTTGTTTTTTGCAAAATTATTTGCATTTCAATGAACCAGGACAAAACCACAGTATTTGGGGCTCTTGGTACCTCTTCTCATCAGGTTGTTTGACACAGCAGCAGCGAGCAGAGGAGGATTCCTTGAATCACAGGAACAAACTCAGAGGTGGCTCAAATAGAGCAGATGTTAGCCTGGTGAGTTTGTAGGTCAGGGCAGAGCAGCTAATGAGAGCAACAGACATGGAAACTTGCCTTTTTCTAAGCAAAACACACCGTGGTCTATCGTGAAGCCTCCAAATGCTCCAGTAATTCGGTTCCATGGTGGTGGCTCTGGACCATGCCACGGTCTTTCTCCTTTGAGGACTAGAAGTGTTTATTTTTGAGCCACGGCTTTTCATTTAATGAGCAAGGCTGGAAGTCAGATAAATGAGAAATACAGGAAGAAGCTGGGAATTAAGTGCCGCCCGTTTCTATCGGCTCCTGGTCCTGTTTAAAGCCTGATATAGAAAGGCTTCTGTGTGATCTTATTAGTAAGAAGGTTTGAGTCTGAGCATGTCATAAAACCCAACCAGCTTGGCAGTTAATAACACCCATATGTACAGTAATGCGCTGTAAGAAAGTTAAGACTGGCCATGAGTTCTCATTGGGACACAAGCATCTTACTGCAAATTCCCTCTGTCTTTTTTTCTGACCTCACCCTAAAGAATGATCTGTTTGAAACCGAAGGCGTTTGTCTGATCTGCTACCAGGGAAAGGAAATCTTGAGAACATTTGACAAAGAACGCAGAGTTGAAATTAAATATCGTAATGATATAAAACAGTAAGCAGATCTGCTTGACAGCCTTGACAGCTATTTGTTATAGAAAACAGCGTTTATGATGTCAGTCCTATAAGGGAATGTGTTTGAATTAAAATAATTACAGCAGATAGTACAACAAAGACTCCCTGTAGTCAATCATCCTTCACAAATACACTGTACAAAATCTTCCCAATGAGTGAAGGAAGCATAGGGCCTAGAGCCTGGCAAATAAATACCAATAGGAAGCTGCACCTCAAAGTCAAGCAGCTACTTTCAGTCAGGAGATTTCCTTCTCTTTTCAACCCTAGGTGAGACAAATGAGGAGTTTAAAAATTTTTTTTAATATGTATTTCCTATTTCAGCTTTCACCTACTTCCAGATAGGGAATTAAAAATCTTTCTGGAAGGATTGCAAAGACTCTTTCAGGTTTTGAGTTATTTCTCGTGTTGCTCCTCTCTGTGTGTCCACTGCCATTGCCTAGATCCATAGTTTCAAGGAGATCACATTGGTGAGCTTTCTGTTAAAACAAAAACCTGCAAAATACCTTGGCCTTAGCATATGCACTCTGCATGCACCAGTGTGTTGTGGGCAGGTCTGGTAAGAACAAGCTATCATTAAGGTTGTCTAACAGCTCCCTATTTTAAGTATAAAATCTTGGGCTGCAGTCGTACAGCACTTACCAGATGTACAGGTTTGTTTCAGTCTTGGGCAAAATGGTTCAACTACCTTTCAGGAGACTTGGGGCAGGGGGGGANAAAAAAAAAAAAAAAATTAAAAAAGGCAGAATACTGCGGTGTTCAATGTCTCTGAAAAAATTCTGTCTGTCCACATTGTACATCAGAGCCCCAAGCCTTGCCAAGGGAGAGGTGAGCCTTCAGCGAGGGATGTGCCTTTTATTCTCCCTTAAGAAACCCACTTGTAACTGCAGTATTTTATAGCTTAAAAATAATGTATTTTGCAAAATTAACAGAGAAATACTAGCACTGAACAGCTAAAATCAGTGGAGATTTTGTCCTTGCCAAGCATGCTTGAGCTTTGTGTCACGCTTTTAACTTAGTTTTGGGGTGCTGTGAGTATTCATGAGTGTGTACGTGCTCCTGAAAGCAATGCATCAGTGGCTCTTTTGCTGATAAGTTGAGTGTAGTTTTACTTAAAAGTTTATATTTTTACCCTTCCAACTTTTGGTTAGTGTTGCATGTAAATTGCTTAGCAAGTTGTATAAGATGAGGCAGGAAAGGCACATTTTTCCTGGGAATTTCAAGTGTTTTTCAGGTTTGCAGCACTGGCATGTTTGTTAGCACTTTGGAGCTCTTGCATAACAGCAATTACTAGCATTTCTTTCTCTCCTGCTTTCTTTTGTTCATCCTTGGTCAGCCCTTCCCACCGGCGTATTCATTGCAAATATGTGCTCTTGGCTGCTCACCTGATGTTTTCACAGGTGTGTTACGCAGGAGTGCAGAGTTAAAGAGCAAAAAACCAGCAGAGTCCCAATGAAAGGAGCAGATAGCGTTGCATTGTTTTCCTTCTGCATTCCACACCGTTCCCATTCTTCCCAAGAAATGCTGTCCCTACCTCTCTTGCTTCTGCCCGTGTCATGCCAAATATTCTCTTTCTAGCTTAATCCTGCTATGGAGGTTTGACAGATGAAAAGAGACCCCCTCACCCCTCAAAAAAAAAAAAAAAAAAAAAAAAAAGAAAGAAACTGATAGCCCTGTTTTCTCTGACTGCTTTAAATTAAAGTGAGAGAGCTTCGAATAGTGGCCTAGTGATCTTCTGTGGCTTCTGAATCCCATCACAGTCCCAGTGAAAATATGTCATATCCTGCCTTTTTCACCCCAGCAGCAGCTAATGTGTCAAGATCAAAAGTGATGCCTCTTCTGCTCCCCGTGGCTGTGATTCGTGACCTGGCACTATGCACTGACAGCAAACCCACTGTCACGCAGATTAGTGGTCTCCATGTGTTACACCCCCGAGGCATCCAACCAGCCAGCCAGAGAGCTTTATTGCAATTGTTTAATTTGCTGAGATCTGAGTGAACTTAGATGAGCTCCTCCCAGGTTCCCTGGTCTCGTGCAGGTTGACATCACTCTATCTCGGTATTGCCCTCTGCTGCGTGGGAACCTGAGATGAAGCCCTTCTGTGTGTTAGGTTGGAGGCTGAGAGATATAGGTGAAATCCTTCTATGAGTTAGGTTGGAGTCTAAGGGATAGCCTGTCTTTGCCTGCTAAAGGGGTGTTTTGTGCCTCGGTGTTATGGTGGGTTGAACTCTTGAGCCTCAGCATCATCTCTGGACAGAGGTAATGAGTATTATTCCTGGCCTCAGGCTAAGACCAAGCCTGGAAAAGTGATTCTGGAAGTGACTGCAGCCATCTGTATGTATCCTGTGCCTGGAGATGCTGGTCCCAGCAAAGCAGAATGCTCCTGTCTTTGTCTGCTCTGCCAGCAGCTTAAGAGATCCCTGCAGCAGGGGTTGCGTCAGGATCATCCGAGCCACAAGTAAATTCCTGCACGTTGAATTTGCCCATTTATATTATTCTTCTGGCCTCTGCAGCCTCCTGTGGCAGCGTTTTCCAAAACATATGTGCTAAGGGCTGAGGTGTTTTGTTAATCAAAAGGAGGGAGCCTGTCCCTCTTTCAGCCCAAAATTTGCATGTGTGATGCTGCAATGAGGGAGTTTTTAATCCCCTGGAAGCTGTGAAGGTTGGAAATCTGCATGCCACCTTGGCTATGCAATAACCAGCAAACAGCTCAGTAAACGAGAAAGCGATTCTGCCTGGCTTTACATTTCTTGGCTCCAAATAGTTTCAGTGAAACCCTTGATGCTATTTGAACACTGGGTGGGTTGAGATTTTTTTTTTCCTTGGTGCGTAGTTTAATTACAGTGAGGCTGTGCACTGACTCTCCATTAATAATACAGTGAATTTCAGCAGCAGATTAAATTTCTCTAAAGTAGTAAATTGCAGGGGAAAGTGGAGGAAAGTCATGGTCGAGGAAAATAAGTACATTATAGGTCCTTTATTAGATAGAAGCCCATGGCATCAGGCAGACGCGTTCTTACAAACACACACATATGAGAAAAACAGGGACTGCATCAATCAGCTTATCAAAATCACTTAAAATAAATGGGCTTCTGCTGAATGTGTGGAGTGCAATAAAACATCAGGGTAACGCTGGACGTATATTAACTGGCACAGAAAGATTATGACATGTCCATTACTGAGCTTCCTCTTCCTGCTGGCTGCAGAGAGGTCCAGATTCCTGCATAATGTTCCTCAGTCTCCACCCCCCCACCCCCCCATTTATTTTATTACCCTTGTTATAAGCAGGCACACTATAAAATGACATTAGAGGCGGAACAGCCACATGAGAGATGCTGAGTCTGCCCTGAACATCAAATGTACTTCATAAGGGCTATGTAAATACTCTGCTAATCTAGTGCGATCTGAGAACACAAAAGAAATGAAAAGTGGGTGAAAGTCCTGCGCAAGCACTTCTCCTCTCCCACTGGTCCCCCTCCCGCAGTGCCTTCCCCCTCCAGCACCGCTGTGCCTTCAAGTGGCCAGTCCTGCTGCGCCACTGGTGCTGGGGGTTGGGTTTGCCTTGGTTTGGCCAACGATTAGTACCTGAGCAAGTATTAATGGATGTGATGGTAACTTCTAGCGTGGGCAAGTGAAGGTGTTCCTCATGAGCCATGGGGTCTCAGTGCATTAAAACTTGGGCTATCGTTAAAACAGCGCCGTGCGTGCGTGCAGAGCCGGGAGGTGAGGGAGGAGCTGAGATGCGCAGGGATGGAAGAGCAGCTCAGGCTCTTAGCTCTGTCTCATCACCCCGGTTTTACCTGGAGGTACCAGTGCTTCATGTATGAATAATATAGACCTTAAAATGCCGCTTAGTAGCTTTAGCCATTTATGCAGGTATTGAAATGGAGAACGGTTTGCCCTACTGTAGCTCAATGGGCTGTGCCAGTAGGGATATAGGGACACACAGCTCCAGGGGGCTTTGGATGGGCAGGCACACACATGCTGCATAGGTGAGGTACCAGGGAGATATGTGTGTGTGTATGTATGTGTGTATATTTATATGTATGGCACCAGAAGACCATTTTGAAAGCCACTTTTTGGCGCTAACAACTGCGCTTAAAATCAAATGAGAGATGAAGGAATTTTTCAACCCAAACCATAAGAGACCCTGGGGGGGGACACAGGATTATGGACACTTATAACTAATGTAAAATAAACAAGGCAAAATTATATGTAATTACTCCTAAAGTCATTTGCTTGTTTCAGTAATTGACCTGTGCATTCTTTAATCTTTAATGCTCCTTTAAAATTCAGCCTCAGGGACTCATAACATTTATTGACGTTTGTCATGGTTAAGGCTCTGGAGGAACTGGGCTTTATTAGAATTCTTCAAAGAAATATCAATTTAGGGATAAGCAGCATTAATATTTTGTACACAACATCATCTGCTTAGAAAGCTTTACTAGATTTCTTTACATCTTATAAATCGCAAGCGATGGCAAAAAAAGGCAGTGCTGGGAGTGGCTCAGTAAAGAACCTGCTGCTGCTACTTTAGCGAATTTTATTAACAAAAATATGAGGTTGTGTTTAAAAAAATAAAAAAAAAGGTTGATGCGAGAGACATTGATGTGTCTGTTCATGGGGGCATGGGAGTTTTATCCTAGGCTGGGTGGACAGGGCATCAGCAGTGCAATTAAGGGAACTATTCTCTCTGCCACAGATTTGCTGTGTGTCCTTGTCACATGTTGCCAGCCCATGCTCTCATTTTCCTTCTGCAGAAATGCTGTCCTCCTTTCCCTAGCAGTGAGGGTGAAGTTCATAAACTTGAAATGTAGCGAATCCCCCGGGTCAGAGGCACTGCACATGTCTGAGTGCCTACCGGAGTTGGTGGGAATTTTTTTGTTGTTGTTTCCCACTCAAGTTTTGCTGTTGGCGAACTCTGCAAAAACCCCAACCAGCAGGGAAGCACAAGCGACATGCAGCCTGACCGTTCATATGACTGTTTTCCTTTTAGAAACCTGTTCGTTTTGCCGTTCATAACCTGGAGACCTATATATGTTGGGAGAGTGAAATTCCTTGAACATGAGAAGCTGGGAGGATATTGCAAATAGCTCTGAAACTTTGTGCCATTGCTTGTTACACAGGTACTGGTCTTCCCCGGGCACTGGAGACCTGCTTTGTCAGATAATGGCTTAGGAGAAGCAGCTGGTTCTTCCCTAAGGCCTGTACAATACTACCTGTGTGAGGTGTGGCACTCACTTCTGTGGCGAGTGCCCGCATGGATTAATGGTGTGCCTGCAGCTCGTCGTAACGTACTTTCTGCTGGCAGAGGCTGGGTTGTGCTGGAAATTCTAATGGTGAGAGGCATCTCCTATTTTGTCCTCACAGTGGGACCCAAGGTAGCTTGAACATCAAGAGAAAGGGGTTTCACAGCTGTGAGCTAGCTATGAAGGCCTGAATAGTGATGGTTTCTGTCTTGTTAGTTAGCATGAGTGACGACAGGAAGGTGAGAAGTCAGGGTGCTTGCGGCAGTCGTACTCAGCTCAGTCTTCGTGAAGCATTGCTGTGTCAGCTTTGCTGGTCAGTGCAGCTGAACCAGCCCGGGTGGGACCTGTAAAACCTGTCTCTTGTCCCAGCACCAGGACCGAGAGCCTTATTGCTATTGCAGGATGAAGTGTTCCTTCAGTGCTGGGTTATCCAAGGGGACACTGAAGGGAAGGAGGACACAGCAGGTGTACACCTTGGGAGATGTGTAGTTCCTGGGCATTACTGTAATAGCAAATACCGCTTGCTGGAGCATCTGTATCCGGAAAGAGATTTTTCCGAGCCCGTCCTTTTGCTGTCTTGGTCCTTGGTACTCTGCTAGAGAGAAAGTTGCACCACTTGGCTTCTTGCAACCTTTTCTTCCTCTCCTTTTTCCTGCCGTGCAGGGGATCTAGTTTGGAGATTAATGTGCCTTTAGCAGTTTGCTAGGTTCTTAGCAGCAGCTGCCATTTGCACTTCCCTGGCTGGACAAGGGACAGGTGGGATCCTTCCCAAGCAGCCACTTGGATGCTGCCTTCCGCCCCGGGTTCCCGTGGACGCCCCTTGGAGGGCTGTACTCTTGCGGAGGGCTGTATTCAGATGCCAGCTGGGGGGGTACACCGATGTTCCACCTTCCTAAGGCTTCCCCATTAGGCAAAGGTTCTTATTAAAAGGTTGTTTTGTCAGCCAGGGTTGGGTTGAACGTTCCTCCAGCTTCTGCACAAAGGACCGTTTTTCCTTTTCATTCCTAGGCTGAGTCAGGCCACTCTCAGTATTTTGAGCTTCTTGTTGATTTGCCTTCTCCTCTTCCTCAGTCCCTGGGTTCGTTCATTATTACACCAGTGAAATCACCATGGGGCCAATTGGAAATCCCTCTTACACTGAAAGTGGTGCCCAACAGCAGGCATTTCTGAGGAATTTGTTCCGCTTTTCTTTCAAGGGAAAAGAAACCAAGTATTTTTGTTAAAGAAATAAGTGCTTTAACAATTGGTATATCTGTGGTGCCGTTAGAGTAATGGACTTGTGTTTAAACAGGGGGCAGATTAGGAACCCTTGTGACCAAGTAGTCATTTTCAGAAATATTCAGGTTGCTGCCAGTGAGGCTCCTGGTGGGTGTAAGGTTTGGGGACATCAGCAGCGTTCTTAGGGAGCTTAAATGTGGTCTTTCTGTAGCAATCCACACCTCTCCACCCAGTGTGACAGCAGATAGGCTGCTATCAGCTGGTATTTTTGAAGTGAGGTATTCTTTTTGTCTTTAATGGAGATAGCTTTCCCCTGCCTGTACCTCAGCAATGCCATTGCTGTGCCAGAACAAGGTTTCCAGCAGAGTGGCAGAGTTGAGCTGCCTCTCGCATTAAGCACCAGAGATTTCATTAAATGGCAGAGGAGGGAGCTTGTGTAGAGGGGAGGTTCACCCCAGAGACATTACAGATTGTCTCATGCTATTTAAGTGGGCTAAAATTAGAGGGAAAGGATCTGCAGCTAATTGGACTTGTGCATTAATCATAGTCTGCTGCTGGAGTACTTCACCCATTAGAATGTGTTAATTTGGTAATTACAAGGTGGGGGGGAGGTCTTTCTTTGTAATCCAAAGCCCTTCTTCATGCTTATTGCACATATCAGAAACAGGTACAGTGAGAGGATGGAGGCAGGATTACAGTGAGGGGAGCGAGCTGCCTATTACCACCTCCTACCACACATGTGAACACACAGTCTCCCTGGCTCCAGACACCCATAATTAAACTAGGTTAGATACTGTGAGCAGAAGGTCTTTCGTTTTCAGTTAACAGGTAATTAATTGTATCTCAGTTTCCATTGTAACCCCCCCCCCCCTCCTGTTATGAGAAATAATGCAAGTGCTCAGTGGCCTCCTGTGCTTGGGAAAGGAGGAGTTTCTCTTTGCTCCTCTTTTTCTAAGGGACCTCTGAAGTATGTGTTGGGGAGCTCATGGTAGACCCTGGAGTTCCACTCCTGTCCCTGTACCCGTTGCAGAAGGTCTCAATTTGCAGGCATTGATCCTACAGCTGAGATGAAATAAGTCATTTGCTTCCCTATGCCACTCATTGAGTTGCCTTGCTGTTAATGGCTGTCTTGCTTCTGCCAGCCACCCTCCTGGGAGGTTTTGCTAGATTCAGAGGTGCTTCATAAACCAGGGCAGATGGGAAAATAGAAAAGAGAATTAGCAAGATGGGAAACAGGCAGAAAACTCGGGCTGGAAAATGTAAGAGACTAAATACTGAGACAGCCAGTGCAAAATATGGATTTTCAGAGGGGTGTAAAACACTAATGAGTAAAAACACTGAGATGTATGTGCTCTAATGAGAAGCAAATCAGACTGGAGCTTGCAAAGCAACACTGCCTGCAGTGCCTTTATTTTAGCAGGAGGCTCTGTTCCCAGCTCTCCCCTTAGAGATGCTCATTGAGAAAAAGCCCCTTCACATGAAATCTCTTTTTTTCCTTCTCCCTGGTTTACCTGTGGGGGTAACAACCTTTCAGGGTGGACAATGTCCACTCCACCTTGAACCTGGGCAGGTTAATATTTGCTGGAAGGACCCTGCTGTGCTGACAGAGCCCTGTACAAACTTCACTGCCCTTCCCAGCCTATTTCCTTGCAATTGCAGCTGCTCAGTAATCTTTGCAAAGGTCGCACCCACTTGCTATGAGTGACTTCAGCTGTGATATATTTGTGGGCAGTCCTCGCAGTCACAGGCAGCCCTCACAAACACTGACCTCAAATACTGACCTCCACAAACCACATCATTTTCCACTTGGGCACCTCCAGATTGGTTCTCTGGATCTGCAGAACCAGAAGGCTAGTTTTGACTCCATTGCAATAATTTGCTGGCTCATTAGCACTAACTCCTTAAAGGGGCACCTTTAATGTTAGTAAGCCTAAAAATGTGACCTATATCCCCCTCCTCTGTTATATCTCCTTGCAAATGCCGTGTCGTTAATCTGTGTATACTCTCATGCCTCCATACCCCACAAAAAGAGCAATAGTCTCGTGAGCAAAATAAAAAACCCTGCCCTAAAATGGGTCTAAACGCTGTGTCGCAGCCAAACAAAAACCTTTCAGAATATATTTGATTTACTAATAAAGAAATTGATTGTAGAGGAACAGGTAAGCTCAGCCTTCTTCTGAGATCTGCCTGCTCTTTGCTGTCGCAGTTTGGGACCATTGAAGAGCGTCTTCTCTGGTTGTGTGAAACACTTCACAATAAACCAGCAGCAGGTACCAAGGGCGGGATGTGTTTATACAACAGATTTTGATTTTAAACTTGTAGAGAGTTGCAATAAACAATAAGAAAAGCAAAGCTGGTTAAAACAGCCAGTCTTTCTAATAAGTGATTTGCCTTTTCTGGAGCTTGTTAAACCAACACTGGAAGTTAGAACTGTGAGAAGGATCATTTTAGTACTATAAAGCGTGTAAGTGGGCTACAGACTGTACCTGCTGGAATAAAGTGATTACCACCCTCGTTAAGT
This sequence comes from Pandion haliaetus, assembly GCA_013401275.1. NCBI lineage: Eukaryota > Metazoa > Chordata > Aves > Accipitriformes > Pandionidae > Pandion > Pandion haliaetus. The sequence goes on along the minus strand of VYZV01038644.1, from coordinate 149,066 downwards.
GGATAAAGACTTCTATTTTGGGGATGACTAATGTGAAACCTTGTTCAACAAAGTGGATGATTAAGGGATAATTTTGTTGGAACAAATTTATAATGCACAGTGACTAGGTGTGAAAGACACTTCCTCTGTGCAAGCCACTTTGCACATCCAGGCTGTGCTTCTGGACTTAATTAGCAACACCACATCCATCCTGGTAGGAGTCAGTCCTCTCCAGGCCTTCAATTCGCTTGTTGGCAGGTGATAATCAAATACTTTTAACTATGTGATGCTAGCCTTGGTCTTTGCCAGGAGAAGTGATAGTCAGCTCTTTCAAACGTACTGTGAAAAAAGTTTGTCTTTCATGGTGACTAAAACTCAGCTAACTTCCAAGACTTCACTCTACTCTTGCTGAAGCTATGACTTTGTCTCACTAGAAATGGAGCTATTTCCAAATGTAGCTCTATTCATTCATTTATTTATTCACGGAAAACTTTTTTTTTTTCAAGATTCCTTGGAAGTCTTAAATTCTGAGAAATTTGTTTCAAAATGGAAAATTAAATTTTGGAATTCTGAATATTCATTTTGATTGCCTTATGCTTGCATTATGTACCTCCCATGTGTCTCTTATTTCATGACATGTCAAACTGGCAGATGTCTGTTACAGAAGGCAATTTTCTTTACAGAAGACAATAAGATGTTTTTATCAGTATTTAATAGGTAATATTACTTTAAAAAATAGTAAATAGAAATTAGCATTTCACCTACTATTTTGGTAGGTTACTCCTAGTCACAATAGACAAACTAATGCACAATTATAAAAAATAAGAGAATGAAATACATGTCGCATTGACATTTTGGGCTGTTCTTGAACAGAAGGCTTTACAAAATGCCATCTTTTCATGGGAAATTTGTCAGTAATATTTTTCAGTGATTGTTTTCCTTGCAAAAACTCGCTCATTTTGCTTGTGCTGTAAGCCTGGAGGCAGTCTGAGATGCAAGCGAGCTTGTGGGGTATAGCAGAGCTGATCTCCAGTGCCTGTGTCTCAGAAGCTGGTGGTTGCTGCAGAGTTGTTTGTTAGCGTTGAGTTATGGAGTTTTGTTGATGTACCAGAACTGTTTATTTTTAGCAAAAAGGATGCTGCAGTCCCACAGATGAGGTTACACTGTAGGTCGTGCTCTGAACCCAAGGCTGTTACAAACCCAGCTGTGTGGGCTTTAGCTTTGGCGTTTCCCCAGATCAGTTCCTGACCTCAGCTCAATCGGTCAGACGTGTAGGCAGCTGTGGCCTGTGCTTTGAGCAAACAAATCTGTAACGCACTGTGGCCTGGGGGCTCTGCATTTCTCACAATGCCCCATCCAGCTTTCTTATCAAATGGAGATGGCATGGTTGTATGGGCTGTTTGCCATGATTTTATGGACAAGCAGTGGTCCATGAAACACAGGCTAGGAAACTCTTCTGTAACGTCTTGGACTTGGTCATATTCTACTAGCTCCATGTGAAAGTGGCAGTTTTGCCCCTGGCAACAAGTAGACATCTCCACTGGTTGGGTGTTAGAGAAGCTGCATCCTTGCATAAGCTCTGTCAGCACACTTATCGCCATCAGCGTTTGCTCTTGCAGTTTGCCTTGTGGCCCAGTCCTTGCCTCAATAGCCCAAGTCCTACTGCTCAGGGACAGGAATATTCCACGTGGATGAAATGGGATGGCAGCAGCAAGACTGAAGGGACTGATGGGCAGCTCTCACTGCACGGACATCCACCAGCTTGGCTGCTCCCTCCCACAGTTAGGCAGCAGAGACACTGGACGACTCCATTTCCTTTTGTGTTCCCCTTATTGCAAGACATCGGGGCTGTTTTTGAGACTCGTTTCCTTCCCCAGCATGCCCTGGCATGGTCCAGGGGAAGGCAGCGCTGTAGCCAAGGCTGCTGTGCAGGGCTCTGCCTTCCCCTGCAGAACAGCTCTAAGAGTAAGCTTGCCCTGCCCTTGGAGAAGACTGTGATACCAGAGAGGCTCCTGGCTGAGCTGGGGTGGGGGGAACAACTGACCTTACAAAGCCACATAATATATTCCTGAAAAATATTTGGTTTTTTCATTTGTTGTGAGGTCAAGGATTTGAACAAATGCAAACAAAATGCCTTTTTTCACATTGGTATCGATAAGTTCTCAGTAGAGGCTTAATGTAAGTGTCTTGGGTAGAGCTTACAGCAATATCAGGATTTTGGTTGCATTAAAAAAGAAAACTCACCATGACACTAAGAAATAGTAATAACTGCTCAAGAAGTGTTTTGTGTATTTGTTTTTTTTTTTCTTCTCCACCTAAGCTTTGTTTAAATTCCCTATTAAAAAATGCATTTCAGCATGTTTATTATACAGACACACAGCTGAGCTGACACACATGTATGTGTGTGCGTTTAGACTTGTGTGTATGTGCTTTGGAGTGAGCTATTGCTATCTTTAGAGACATGGCATTGGAAACCTGTTGTGTTTTCAGCATTTTATGCAAACACATTGTCTTGCACAGAATAGCATGTCATAGAGCATAAATCTTCAGGAAGCCAGTGCGTTTGTGGTTCCTTACCTCTAATGCATCTTGATGCCAGGCAATTAGTCTGGGCCATTTGCATCTCTGAAAGCTTTCTCTGGGAGGACATTGGTTTTTAGCTGGCAATGCTGTTTTTTCAGCTGCTCGGCACTGGTGAATACACTCGGAGGGAACACAGGGATGTGAAATTGGACTGGATTTGAAGCCTATGATGAAGGCTGTGGTCTGTATTTGCATGGCAGCTTTCTGGAAGCAGATCAGGTGGTTCCCATATAAGCATCCTTGGGTCTTTAGGAGGCAGGTAGCTACTGGCTCAGATCTTCAGTAAGTGTGGAGCACAGGCCTGTGCTGGTTTGCCCCACTTGGTCTGTTATCTCCATTTTTTTGATAGCTGAAATGAGGCAGAAAGATGTTATTTGCTCAGTGCTGCAGAAGGGAGTGCTGGTGCTGGAAATGCGCCGCTGAGTCCTGATTCTTCCTTCTTTCCTTTAATTGTGTCCTTCGAAAGCAGAGTCCTCTAGCGCTAAAAGAAGATGATGGCAAACTGCCTTGTTAACCTATTTCAAGTAAATCTGTATTGAGTTTCCTGCTGTGCCTAAGAGCTGGAAGTCCCAGTAGAGTTTTATATTTTATCCCTGCACTAGCTTTCTCTGGACTTTAATTCCCCACTTCCTTTTTCTTCTACCCCAAAAGAAATGTAAATTTAATTTCACAGGAAATAAGGATATACTTGAATAAGATGAAATTTTTTTTGCCAATATCTCAGTGTCTCCCACAGGTTAGTAACTGATTTTGAGGGTTCTAACATTTTACCTTTCTTAAAACAAATTCTTTGCATACAGCAGCCTCCCACAGGCTCCTTTAGCACAGAAAGGCAAAGCATTTTATCAGGCAAAAGAGTTTTGTATAGAAGATAGAAAAAAAGAGCAGTGCAGGCCACCTGTATGGTATTAGTAGGAGATGATAGAAAAGATATTGCTGATTTTTATTAATAATTAATTTAATTTTCTATAGACCTCTTATAAAAGTTCCTCAACAAATTTGCAGACTGTATAGTATATGTATCACTGAATTGTAGCTATTTCTGGAGTACTTCATCTGTTCCACTGTAGACACAGGGATGGTGTTTAATAGTTTAGGTCAGTAAGTCACTATGAAAGCCTCCACTGAAATAATACTCTTGAAATAATAATATTGGATATGGACTACATTGTTAAAGGTTTTTTTGCTTTTCTTCATTATGATTTCCTATTTTCTTTCTGTTGTGATATGACATGGTTTTAGCAATAGCCATTGGATCTACAGGGAAAATTGAGTGCCTATCGAACTTCCTCTAAAGGGGATTTAGCATGAGAACATAAAGAATGATATATAGCCATGGTCTGCTAAAAAGTGTTCCACTCCATGTATCCTTACCAAATAAAAATATCCAGATAGATCATTATGGGGGATTTTTATTACTCATGACAGAATTTGACCTAGGCACATGAGCACTGGCAATGTTCTTCAAATAAACGTCAGAAAAAATTTTTGTGCTGTTCATTGGCCTCGATTGTACGTTTTATCTGAAATACCTGACTTGGAAGAACACAAACCTCCTTACCACCACTCCGGCTCATGTTTGAGCTTGCTAACGCTCAGCTTGGAAAGCCGATGTCTGAACTCAGCTTTTGAGTATGGCTTAGTCTGGCCCTGCTCAGCCAAGCCCCAAGCTGCCACCCAGACCCATCCTTACCCTTAGGCTGGTGTTTAATTGCTTTGTTAATTCAGGACCTGAATTATCACCACATCCTGTAGCATGCTTGTTTATTTTTTTACCTTTTTTTCACCAGACCTCCAACCTGGCTCATCCCAGGGGATCTGGCAAAACTCTCCACCAGTACTGTGGCTGGCAGAAAGGTCTGGGCAGCAGGGCACGGTTGGGAAATAAGGTCTAACAGGCGAGAGCAGCAGCCCAGGTTGATGGGAGTGTGGCTAGGCAACAGCATGGGGAGCGGAGGAATGATCTCTCTTTGTCAGACAGCCGAGCTGTTAGAGGTTATGAGATTCTTTTATTGCACTAATTTGCAGTGCAATGTGCTGACATTCTCTCCCTGTTGCACAGAGAATATATAAATTATGCCTGCAGGACGATTAACTGTTTGTCCAGGCTAATTGTCAGTATTAAATCTTGCTCAGTCACAGTTTTAAAGCTTAATTTAAACTCTCTATCTTTAAGGAATCTGCACTCCCACTCCCCCTCCCACGATGAGGAAAAAAATAATAAAGATTTAATGGTTTAAGTCAGTTCCCTTTGTAAGAGCTAAAGTTATAATTGGGTGTGTGGATAGTGGAAGCATCTGCACATGATGAGCCTGTGGAGTTTTCCTTTTGCTTTGGCCGATAATGTTCATTTCAAATCCCATTGTCTTTGCTACCCTGTATTAATTTCTGAATTATGTATTATTGTTCTGAGACCCCAGAGCCACAGCTATTCCCCACACCTATTACTGCATAAATCTTTGCTGTGTGCTTAAACCAGCAGTGATTCATCCTGAAAGATGGAGAGGAACACAAGCGCTAGTGAAAAATCCCCCTTCCCACGAAATGGGTAAAAATCAGATGCACAGACCTTGTAGGGTGGCTGGGGAGCGGAGGGCAGGCAGACCCAACTGCAGAGAGCTACAGCAACAGGCAGGAGAGGGAAGGAGCCCTCCACGGGTTTGCACGCTGCATCTTTGCACACTGTGTGTCGTGAGCTGCTGCTGCAGCAGAGACGACCCTGGCTGTGCAGATGATGCTCTGGGCAGGCAAAAAAGCTGCTCCTGTGGCCGAGCCGGTGCCAAGGGACAGCCTCTGCATGGAGACCATTCTCGTGGTGTCAAGGAAGATGAAGATCACTGGTCATGCTGGCATAGGACTTCCATTTTAAATTACTTGTGTTTTCTGCTATTATTGTTGTTAATTTATTCCCTTGTAAAGAGACAGATGTATGCAGCTGGCCCATCTCCTCCTAAAATTTGTAGGAGCAGTGCTGTGAAGTGTGTTTCTCATCTCTGCTTGTCCCTAGATTGGTTTTCTGAAACTCTTTGCCAGCAGCATGCGTTTAGCTGATGGTTGCCCTGTCCTCGTTGGGGCCAAAAGTTAGCTGTCAGTACACTGTTGGTGCACTCAAGCATGCCTCGGTACCCTATTAGCTACTTGTGGTGCAGTTCCAGCAAATGAAAGGGTGGCATCACACCTTGGCTTTAAAATGTACCTGATTTCATTTTTCCTTGCCTTGGTTCAGCTCACCATCACTGTCATCTGCCAAGAGCACAGTAATGACCCCACAGCTCAGGGACGCTGTCTCCCACTGGAGAGAGGTGGCTCAGAGTGAGCCATCAGGACACGTGTCACCTTGGTACCACGTGTGCTCCTGGCTTGGTGAGCAGCACTGAGGATGCACGGGCCTGCCCTGGCCTGTGCCAGTGCTGAAGGACAATGCACCAGGAAGATGTCGGAGAGATTGTCTTTCTTCTTGTGGTTTTTGTAGGACACGCGGTGCCATTGGAGAACTTAAGGCTTGAGCCCTTCTGGGCTTGTCCTCTTGCAAGACTTTAACAGGACTTTTCTTTCTAGAGAAGTACAGGAGTGAGAGCACTCCCCGTGCTGTTAATCTATGCTGAAGGATTTGTTAATCTGACACAGGCCAAAGTCAAGCATGTTCTCACTGGGTGAAAGAGGTCAAGCATTTTTTGACCTGGGGCAGGCAGTAATTCAAAAGAAGGCGGCTGTGGGTGGAAATGAGCCCTGCAACATAACCAGCCTGGTCCCTCTGCTCCTGGAAAATTAGAGCAGTGACAGCCAGGAGGGAGAGGCTCTTGCACTGAACAGCCCCTCTCAGCCCGTGTATCACAATCTGCTTTTTATTAAGGGAGAATATTTGTAGCAGAGGATGAGGGCTGATCCAGCAGCTGGTTTGGAGGCTGATGCCTCGCACAGCTCATCATCCCAATGTTGCGCTGCGTGATGGGGATGAGAGGTGGGAGCACCAAGCATGAGGCCCGTACCCCTCTCCTCTCCTCCCAGTGCAGGGGTGATGGAGCAGGTTTGGGGTGTCCCCGCAGGCGGGTCCTTGGGGGATTTTGCTGCAGGGTGGGGAAAGGTGAGTGGGTCGATACTCACAGGAGAACGCAGCCACCCGGGAGCTGAGGAGAAAATGCTTCTCGCCAATCCTGCTCCTTTTGACATCTCACAGAGAAACAAAAGGACTCGTGCTGTTCTGTTGCTCTATTAGACCTCCCTTTAATGGTGACAGCTTTTCTCACTTCTTTTCTGAAATCTGCAAAATTAGGGTGAGCAAAAGGTGGGGGGAGGAGGAGAAAGCAAGTTAGTCTGGAAGAGAAATGCCTGAGAAACACAGGAGCCTATGGGTAGGAGAGAAGAAGTAGCAGATGAGAAAGCACAAGGGATGATAATTGGCCAGCTTGACTGTGTGATGGCAAAGTATTGCCAATGTGACGAGAGAACGTGAAACCTTGGCCTAGTTTGCCAAGAGAGGGAAGTAAAGGAGGCTTTGCAGAGCTGTGTGCGGTGCAGTGCAGCTGGTCTCTCCTCTCTGCCGCTGCTCCATGACCCAGGAGAGCTTCGGTGTGAGCAGAGACACAAGAGCTTGCCGTCTGTCCCTGGGGACTGGCAGGACACAGATTGGAGGATTTGTGGGTTTTGGTGGCTGCGATATTATTGTTATTATTAATTTAATAATAATAATAATAATAATAATAATAATAATAATAATAATAATAATAATAATTTGCTTTACTACATCTCTAACATTAGAGCAGCCATCTCAGGCCCCATTTGCTTCCATGGTATGTGCATGTTTCCTGCTTCCAGGTCTGACACCCCCATGTACAAGTATTTAGATGCCCAAGGGATTATTTTGGGCAAACCATCTCTGTTACTCCAAACAGGAGGCAGGCACGTGTTTTGCATCTGAATTTGAGTGGCCGCATTGTAAATTTTACCATTTCTATTAAACCAGCAAAATGGGAAGCCCCGTTCTGGGGGAGACCCTGGGGTCTCTACTGTATGTAGCATAAATCCATGGCTGCCAAGAGCAGGACCAAGGCTCTTTCTAAGGAGCAGATCTTGATAATAAGAGGTTTCTGCCTAATTCCAGGACCTAGCAGCTGTCTTATGCCCCAAAACAGATTATTCTTATTTTTGGCTTTTGTCCCAGTGATCATCAAAGCAAATATTCCCACTCTCCATCAGAAATATCTCATTCCCTTTTTTGTGACTCAAATCTTATGTCAGCCAGGTTTGGCTGTTCAGGTATAAAAATAGAAGATGGGGCAGCAGTAATGGCAGGGCTTCGGGTTCGTCTGAAATCCCTGATTGCATCTGCAGGTTTGTGTAATGAGAGAGGGTAAATACAGGCAAGGCAATCCCATGTTCCTGCTGGCTTGTTATTTCAGGTACCTTTCCCATAGTCTCTCTTACTTGTCTTTCCTCCGAGGGGGGAGAGGAGAAGTTAGGGTACAGCTCTAGCTGTAATATGTTCATAAGCAGGCAGTAACATGAAGTCCTTAAAACCGTGAAAACAATGTGGGGGGAGGAAAAAAACCAAACACCCCTCTTCTAGGAGGAGAACAAAGGAGAGGGGCTGGAATACCTGGGATCGGCAGCCCATGCTGGGGGAGAATGCACAGGGGGAGGGCTGCTCGGGTTAGGCAGGGAAGATGCTGTCTTTAGCATATGCTCTGCATATTTTACTGCCAGAGAAGATGTGGTGATGATTTAATATGCAAAGGTAGATATGGCATTGATATGCATCCACACTGCATAACATGTGCATACATATTTCAAAGGTGGTACAAGAAAGTGCATCGCTGAAGGCAAGCATTTATCAGGCTTGCGGTCAGACATTTGAGGCTTTCACAGCCTTAGGAGATCCTGCAGGAGGAGAAACAATAACATTTCTTGATTATTACTATTAGTGTTTTAAATACAAAATTGCCAAGATGCTGGGGAGCAGGGAGAACAGCAAGCGCTTAAGACACGTTGAGTGATGTGATGGAGGAGTAGCCACGCGGGTAAACAAAGGCTGCAGAAGGCAACATGACAAGATGGAGTGAGGAACCCGAAAGAGGAAATTACTCACCTGTGCTTTCCTCTCCTTAGTGAATTTGTGCTCAAGCCGCTGTAAATGAGACGAGCCTGTCTGAGAGCTCTACAGTTGGGGCAGCTTTTTTTGTTTCATTTTGTTTTGTTTTGTTTTATTCTGGGAACAGAGCTCAGCTGCACAGGAAGAGGGAGGTTTGACACACGCAGATGCGACAAGTGAAGAGGGACGCTGCCCTGCGACCCCTACTGCTCACCTGGGCCTGCCTGCCTGCCTTCATTAGTTAGTTGCTTATTATTTGCTCACTCTTTGGGGAGAAGCAGGCAATGGGGATTGTGCCCGCCCAGGGCAGAGATCCATCAAAGGCTGCACCAAGCTAAAACTAGGCCAGTGCCTTCCTGTTAAAAGATCAAACCGAGAAATACCTGGCTGTTAGGAGCACATTGAATGTCACACTGCAGTGTGCCTTGGGTGCTGTTGTCATCCCTGTTCGTCTGTCCCGTCCCCCCTTGCCCCGGGACAGGTCCCAGGGCAGCAGCGGGCACAGGCAGGGAGCCCTCGGGGGCGGCGGGAGCGCATCGGTGGGGCACGTTTGCAGGATGCTGTGCAGATGAAAGCGCAGACAGTTTGTGTTTGTTTTGCTTAGTGACAGCTCTAGATTTTAATGTTTGATCACAGCAGGCAGGGAGGTCCTGCAGGGATTTCAAAAGATATTCTGTGCCCATGCACCGACATGCATTTTCTTAAGATTAAATGAGCACATCTTGCCTACCTTGCTGGAAAAAACTAGTTTGGCCTTCATGCAAATCTGGCTCTGTGCAAGCATGAGACACATATTGCTGCTGATAGGAATCTGTTCTGCTGCACCTCTAATGCCTACAGACGCACTTGCACTCCTCCTTCTGTGCTAGCCTGGGTGTGTTGGGCCCTGCCATCTCCACTGTGGGACGTAGGTGACACCTGCTCTCTGCCAGACCGGGGCCCCTGCAACCTGCTCTGCCAGCACAGGGTGGGCCTGCCCTGCAGCCCTGCCTGTTAGTCCCTTTTTGGGAGCTTGCCTGCCATTTTAGCACGATACCAATCCTTCCTGCTCTGCCAGGCTCGTGTAGGCAGTGCAGGTTTGCACTTGTCGTTCCTGATGCCTTTCGGTCCTTCGGGAGTAGAAGTGGTATGAGATGGAGTCCTTGAGCTGTTTGCTGGGCACATCTGAGGTTTTGAAGCAATGACGAGGCGGCTCGGTGTGCCTGCCACAGCTGGCTGCCCTCCACCTGAGCACCCTGCGCTCGACTGTGCGGTGCAGCCCAGACCCCACGGGGATGGGCTCATCTGCTGAAGCAAAACCGTCTCGGTTGTTTCTTGGAGCGTGTTTTGCACTTTGGCATTTGCAAGTTCAGGGTCCTGCCTTCTCTCACCATCTTCAAATTGCAGGAGGGGGACTGGGCAGGATTTGGTGGTGGTGGCTGGGGACAGCGGGGGCCATGGCCGTGGCGCTGGATGGCCCTTGGGGAGGAGAGCACAGCTGGCAGCTAGGTGTGAAGAATAGAGAGGGCTTCTCCGGCGCTGATGACAGCGGGCAGCACTCCCACCGCAGTGGAAGCTACTGTAACTCGATCGCTCTTTAATTATCTGGAATTATAGCACTACTCTCACCCTTTTTATGTTACGGTGGAAGAAATCAGGACATACATTAATTATCTAATCCGTATGTAAAGTGTCACATATAATTTTCCCAGAGCAAAAGGTTCTAGCTTTAAGACCTGCATCGTCTCTTAATAACCATGTGTGAGGGAAGACAATAATATCCAGATATATGATTATTACAGTGGTCCTTGGCCACTGTTGCTCCTTTCCCTGCTTTTGGGGCAGATCTCCGTTAGAGACCCTTACACAGGGACACTTGCAGGGTGACCATTAAATATCCCCAGACCACAGCCTGTGACCCAGCCAGGTTGCAGGGAATTGAGAGTGCAAAGCCCGTGCTTGTTGTTATTGCAGAAGTACAGTCTGAATCAGAAATACCTTTGGGTGTCTTAGGTGGTTTGTTGGTTGGGTTTTGTTTTGTTTTTTTCCTGGCTGCATTTGGAAAAGAGGGGAAGACCCCACAGCTTCCCTTTGACTAAGACACATGGCAGCTGAAGAAGTCGATTAAGAAAATCAGTATTGCATTTATTAGCCTCCATCTATGATGCATGGTGTTATGCTAATATGCATGAATTAATTACTGTTATTAATTCAATTGAATTAATTTGATATTACTGATGTGTGCAGTGAAGATTTGTTGAGAGTGAGCGAGAGCTGCTTTTAAAAGGTGGTGCAGACGCGGGCTGGATTGATGCGAGTGGGAAGGGGGAGGACGGGCTCTGCAGCAGCCCCAGCACATCTGCTTGCACCACCTGATGCAGCGCATGAGCTCAGAGACCTGTTTATCTCCCATCTCCTTCCCCTCCCTCTGTGGTCTGATCAAGACTTCATCCCATTCTGCAATTAGTGGTTCAAAACAGGAAACAATTCCCCTTGCCTGTCTTTGGGCCCCTTTGGGGTTTTGCTGACAATTCCCCCCACCAGCTTTGTGCAGGGAGGCAGCAAATGTCCTCAGCTCCTCCAGAAAGTCTGCGGGGAGCGAGGGATAAAGTCTGATCACAAATATCGGCACAAGAAACCAGCTTCCATGCGTCATGCAGGGAAACATCACGGGGCCCCTGCGGGCACTCAGAACGGTGCAACAAATAATTTGTAAACTGGTGCCAGGCTGTGCAATATTTGCATAAATTTTTAGAGGGGAAAATATAGCTGAGCTTGAGAAAGCTGCAGCTTGCAGGCTGCTCATGAGCAGAAGTGAAACTCGTTGTGTGAATTACTTGTTAGAGATTTGCTCAGGCACAGAAACTGCCTGCGTTATTGAAGAAAAGGGCCCTCAACATATGATCAGAAAATAAAGCCCCGGATGGTGTTTCAGTTGTAAAGCCCAGATGGTGCCGGCAGCGATGCCCCCCAGAGGTCAGGGACATGCGGGGGGCAGGAGGACCTATGGCCAGCACAGGTGATGGCTTAGAGCTGTGCACAAAACCTCCCACAATGCCTGCTCTCTAAAGTGATGCTGTAAGCCATAAGACTAATTAATGAGAAGTAATTTAAAAAACTCTAGCGCCAGTCCTGTGCACGCCCTGGTGCCCAGCACGGACCCCTCGGGGAGAGGTGAGCGGGCAGAGCCCGTACATCCTTGGGCTGGCGGGGCTGTGTCATGTTTCTAAAATGACTGTAATTGGTATTCCGCAAGACAAACTACAGGACCCACAAAGGCCATCACTCCACCAGATCATTCAATCATGTTGAAGACCAAACTTGCAATTGCTCTTAATGGAAATGCAGAGCCCGGGAGTTTTTCCGTTAGGAAGGGAGAACCTGTAGTTTTCGGTGACCTCTTTTGGGTAGCAGAGTAGCAGCTAATTGCAGCTCATAGAGTTGACAGATGTCCCTGCTTCATGCAGCAAATCGGTCACATCTCTTGATAAATATGAGACCTTCTGCTGTTATATATGAGTCCTATGCTTTAACCATCCTCCTAATTCATTTCATTTCAGTTTTCCAATAGGTTGGTGATATTTTACTGAAATTTCCCCCCCCTCCCCCGTGTGGAAGTGTTTTGCCTCCATTATTTACTGTATCTCGTTCCCTGTTTCAGTCACCCATCAGCCACTGGACAGTCTTTATTAGGCCCTTTGCTGGCAGCTCAGGAAGGAGAGCAGACCCATTTCACCCTGAGGGTGACTCCCTAAAGCAGAGAGCTGCTGCCTCTCCCTTCTCTCTGCCCTTCCTGGGACTGTGGGCTCACCTCAGGCCTGGGCAGCCCTTTTCTTCCACTCCCAGCCCATGCCTGGTCCTGCTCTTGCCCACAAAGCATCCTCCACTTGGGGTTCCACAGCTGCTGGTGACCCCTTCCCTGCTCGTGCATCTGTCACCAGGCCCCTTCCCCTGCCCCATGGCTGGGTTTGGTCCAGCCTTGGAGGGATGTAGCGTTGCATCTCTCCAGCACGGCTCATCCTCCTCCCTCTCGCCCTGCAGAGAAGCCTGGGCAAACCTAGGGAAGGGAATATCTCCAGTGCTGCTCCACAACAGTAGGTGGAAAACTTTATGTCAGTGCTGTGGTCTCTGATTTATTTATAATATGCTGAGCTCTCCCTGGATGACTCTTTACCTGTTATACCTGAGGTGGGTGCTTGCCCTGTCCACTATGTGGGGCTTTTCCTTGCCCAGTACAACCCTGCCAGCCTGGCAGAGGGAAAATTGTCTTGCAGTTAATACTTGTCACTTGCTACTCTTTGCTAAGGGCTTTTTTTCCCCCTCCTTTTTTAATAATTTTTTTTTTAATAAAAAAATCTGAAATAAATAGTAGGCAGCAGCAGGACCAGAGGCTGGGATGGGGCAGAGCACTGTAGTTTGCGTAAGCAGAAATCTTGTCCTCCAGAGATGTTCCTCAGCCCTCAGGGGCACTGCTGAGGTGCTCTTGTCCGACCTGCTCTTAAAATCCTTCAAAGCAGCGAGTCCCACAGCTCCCCCACACAGCTGGTTCTGGGACTTAACCAGAGCCACCAGACAGAGAGGGGTTTCCTTTATATGTATGTGTGTGTGCATGTGAAGATGCATTAATTATACATTTATTAAATGTATTTATTATTCATACATCGATATTAAATTATTTTATGTTTATTAATGATACAGTTAATATATACAGGTGAAATGACTCTAAGTATATATATTTAATATATAGGTGAAAATCTGTACTGTATATATGTATTTTTTATTCCTTTAAATCCTTCCTGCCAATTAAGCCGATGGCTTTGTGATGCCCCTAAGGACGTGGGAAACAATTGCCTGCTAGCTTCATTATAGCAGCCCAGATTATCCCATCCCCTCTCAGCTTTTTGCAGCCCCAAACCTGGCTCGTTCAGGCGTGCTTTGTAGGTGGATCAGGTTTGCTACAGCTCTTGCTTGTCCAGCCTAGGGAGGTCCCTGTCCCCGTGGGGCACCGGTGGCACCAGGTGTCCCCAGAGAGCTGCTCTCTGTTGGTGCCTTCTCACCAAGTAGCTCCAGGAGGATGCTGCCTCCTTTGCTGGGGGACAGCGGGGACATCACCACCCTATGCCAAAACCAGCTGTGGTGAGGACCCAAGCCAGTCCCCACACAGCCCTGGGCACAGAGGATGCTCACGAGCAGCAAGCAGCTCTCAGACCTGCCTCGGTGGTTTCTGTGTGGGTCAAGAGCTATGACCTAAACCCAACACAGCACGTAACAGAGGCAGGGTGCATAAGAGCAACAAATACTTTTTCTTCTTTTGGAGGTTTTTGGGGTTTTTTTTTTGGGGGGGTGGGGGTGGTTTGGTTTTGTTGGGTTTTGGAGGGCTTTTTAGACTAACTGATGTAGCTAGAAAAAGCAAAGGGTTGAGGCACAGAAGCTGTTCCTCCAGTCTGAAATATTTTACTCCAGGGGACCAGTTTCTCTCTAATAGCTCCTTTTTGGGGGACTTTAGGAACAGCTTTTACCCCTAAAGGCTGGCTTCACATCCGCAGTCCTCCACAGCTACTGGAGCACCGCCATGCACCTGAGCTGGGGAGCTCAGCTCCGTGTACACCCAGCCCTCAGCAGTTCCAAGCCATAGGGGGAATTTTAGCTGTGCCTCATCCAAAATAACTGCAGAACAGCTCAGCTCCCAAAAGCATGTTGCAGGGAGCCATATCATGCACCCACTCCTGGACGTACTCCTGCCCTTACCCTCCTCGCAGAGCTGCAGGCCAAGGTATAAACAAGACCCCCGATACCTCATGGTAATTAATATTGAATTTCACTGGGTTTTCTCTCTCTTTTTTTTTTTTTCCTTTTCCTTTGTTCTTCTGCCGTGTGACACGTAGGAGACTTGTAAGACTCCGCTCTCTTTCACCTGGATTTGCTCTGCCCTTTCTGGTGGATAGGAGGGATTTGAGTGTATTAGCTTAATTGGCAAATGTATTGTTCAGACAGCTGTGACAGAGATGGCTGCCTGCAGTAGCTGTGGGGTTAAGCAGCTCCCAGAAGCTTTTCGGCACCTCTCGTGATGGCTGGGCACATCCCCACTGGTTCAGGATCACCCAGCTTTGAAGTGGTCTTGAGGGGTACTGCACAGTGGGCTTGAAGAGAAGGTGCTTTGGGAAAAATGGGAATATATGGAAAAACAAAGAGTCAAGAGAGCCGCATGTTTGAGATGTGTGGGAAAACTCAATGTGTAGCACAGGGGATTTGGATGGGGCATTGCAGAGCTGGCCACTGCCTTCCTATTTGCATTATCAGCCATCCAAATCCAATAAGTAGGTTCTTAAATCTCAGTTTATTGCCATTTTGTGCTTAGAAAAATGAGCAGCAATGACCTTTTGCAGCCCAGGTCCCTTCAGTTCACTTGATGCTCTGTGTACACTATGGTAAGGTCAGATTACAGGGCTGGCTGGTCCCAAAGATGATGACAAAGATGAAGGATCCAGTGTTTGGGCATGGACCTGGTGAGGTTATCCTCAGGTGATTCTTTTGATGGCAGTGATCCAGCAAAACAGTGCCTTTATCCACTGAAGACTCTTGCTGGAGCTACAGCAGCCCTGCAGTCACTGGGGCTGGGGCTGGGGCTGGGACCGGGCATGGGAAATAGGACGCTACAGGAGTCCCTGTGGGATGCAGAAGTAGAGGTTGGAGCGAATTTTACAGCTGTGATGGAGGCAGAAATGCCTCTTCTGTGATACCTTGGCCATGCAAGACGCTTGAGCGCATGGAATGGTATTGGCATTTCTTGGTAAGGAAGCAGATTTCCAGTAGCCAGCAAGATATGACAAGAAAAATAGCTAAATCTCTGACTGTATTGATGGCCTCCCAGAGAAACACTGTCAATCCAAAAATGAACCGTCCCCTTCAGTCAAACGTGTCTTTAATGAAAAATATATATTCACAGACTTTCTTTCAGCCTGTATTATTAATGTGACCTTTACTGAACTGCTTCCCTCTCCTTTTGATTTCTGTGAATAAAAGTAATTAGGAAGGTGTGCGTTTCACATGCTGCCGCTGCATTTCAGCAAGGGGCTCTGATGCTGGGGAGGTGAAGGAGATGGTTCTCAATTAATTCCTTCAGTAACGCAAAGGCAGTGGCAAGCGGAGGTTTAGCCTGGGTTTAAAAATGCCCTTGAGGAGGTGGAAAGTGTCTTGTGACGGGTGGTGCAAGGAGGCAGACGTTGCTGTACATGGACCCATGATGCAGCAGAGCTGCATGGCACTGGGATGCTTCGAAGTGGAGGAAAGAATGACTAAGGTTAAAGTTTTTGCCTGGAAATAGTTTGTCTTCAACGCTGCAAAGAGAAGTTAGCTGCTTGTGTAAGGAAGAGGAATGCAATTTTTGCATTAGGAACATGCAGTTCTGAATTGCTTGATTCAAGTGCTCTCAGTGGAACATGCTGCTGGAAACAAAACCGTGCTTTGTCTTAAAAGCTTTAGCATCCTGAAAATGAATGTCCCCATATCAGGATGGAGGGAGAGTTTGAAACAGCCTGAATCTGAATCCCGCTAGTAGTGAGTCTGGCTTTAAATAAAAACAGTACTTAAAAAAANCCCCCCCCCAAACCAATGAGCCTTTAAGGCAGCAACTTTTCCATGTTTTTACTTGTCCCAGGACAGTTTCTGCAGCCCAGAGGAGCATGTGGGCAGCCAGGGCAGAGCTCTTCCTGGCACGCATTGAAAGCTGCCAGGTTTGCACCTGGCAGGACGCAGCGCTGGCTCAGCCTGGCTCTTCCCGCAGCTCTTCCCATGTCCTTGAAACCCTTTTTTCCTACCGTGGTGCCAAGAATATGAGTTTCCTCAATGCGCAGGGAAATGCTCGCTTGCTCTTTCTAGCTCTGCCGAAGCCACTTAAAACCTGTTTTTGGAGCCTCTCGGTTCATTCCTCACTGCACAGTGCTTGGCTCTGGAGTGTCTTTGGCGGCAATATTTCAGTATTTCTGCAGCACTTTCTATTTGAGGGCCTTGAAATAGGTTCAAAATAAGGACTCGGTGAAGATCCCACCATGCTGCAGCTTCAACTCAGCAAGCTGGGAGTCCCGGGTGTGCTTATAGCATTGGGCTAAGGGACAGAGAAGTGGTGTGTATTGACACATATGGGTTTGATAAAGAGCTTGCTAAAAACAAAGCAGGAATTTATGGTACTTTGAAAAGTTCAGACAACTCACAAGAAATTGGTGTCTGCGTGCCCTTTGGGCAACAAGTGCCCGTGGCCTTTTGTAAGTGGAAATTCTCAATTGATCTAAGGGCATCTCCTCTCCTCTTGTCTTGGTTTCAGCCTCTGTTCTAGGGACTAATTTGTCCATAATACTTCCCTCTTCTTTGCACCATTTTCTTCCAGAAAACAAATCTTGCAGCTGAGTAGGAGGAATCAGACCCTTTCCTTGCAAGCTGCTTCGCTGGAGCTCAGTCTTATCCAGCAGTCTCTGAGGTCCTTGTGCATGAACATACCCAAAATGTTTTGGAAAACTTTCCTGGAATTTTGCAGGAGCTGGCTTTTGTGGAAGATCATTGGCTTTTGCTTGTCTAAGTTTGAAGCCTTTTGAAAAATCACAATTCACATGACTCACTTGAAGTCCCTTGGCCAGAATTTTCACTGATGGGCACTCAATTATGTGTTGCCCTTTTTTTGGCTTGAGTTGCTGGGCTCTTATTTGGGGGTGAAGCTGGCAGGACATGGCCCTTGAGCGTATGCACTGTTACCTAATGCTACTACATACCTGGAAAAAACCAAGTATCCTCATCCGAAATGCCTGATGCTTTTCTTCTTCTAAGTCTTTGTTCTTTTTCTGTAAAAAAAAAAAGGGTTACGGTATTAATACTGCCTGTTGTGGTGTATAATAAATTCATTCATATTTCTGAAGCACCAAGTAGTGTAGTTGTAATGCTGTGGGCAGGCCTGTGAAAAATGAGTAATTCTGTCTCCAAAGCAGGGTTGATTTGTGTGAAGGCCTGAGTTTGCCTGTTAACAATGAGGAGAAAACAAAATACGGAAGAGCTGCTCATTAAGCGAGCATCCACCCTCCAAGCAGCAGCAGAGCTGGGGTCCTGCATGCCCCCAGAATAAAACATAACCCATATCACAAGGCAGCCAGCCCCAGAGTACCCAAAAACCTCATCTCTGAAAGCTTGCCTTCGCACCCCTACACGTATCATTGCTTGCAACACCTAGAGGTAAAAGTTGTGAATAAAACAGGCAGTTGGTGCTAGTTTTTAACGTTTGGGCGCATTTGCTTGGGCTGCGTGGAGGTGGTTTTCCACAGGCTGCCAAGCAGTGGGAAATTGCTGGTGGAAGTGAATTTTCCAGCTTGCCAGAAGTTAACTTGCACAGGCAGCTTCTTGGAGCAGCGGTGCTGCCTGCGCTCCTGCCGGAGAGCGGCAGCGGGCAGCCGGCTGCGCAGCTTGGAATTGCATTATGCGTCGCCGGTCCCCGGAGAGGAGAAGGGGGAAAGGAGAGTTGGGAAGAGATTCGGTTACAATCCGGTGCTACCGCAGATTGCTGATAAATACTGGCAACCTGGCAGCTGTGTATGGATATTCTGCAAATAAAAAAAAAAGGGGGTTGTGGGGGGGAATCATTGCATAAATTTGTCACTGTAAAGTATTTGCTCCACTTTAATATGTGTATGTATGTGCGTGTGGGGGGTGTTACATTGAAACCATCACACAGGCCACAACTGAGTTGTATTTTCGAGTCCTTTCGTGTAACCCATTAGGGTATTTTTCTTGCCTTCTAGATCTAATCACTGCAAGCAATGCAGGTTGAAGCATTTCAAGTGGGGTTTTTTTTTCGTCGTCTTATCCGGCTGCCCTTTTACCGTTGTTATTGAACGCCAGGGCTCATGTTGATTTGCATGCCATTTTGCTTTTGATCTCCATGGCAACCGCTACCAAATGGCCTGAGAATAATAGAGGTGCTTTTTGGAGCTCTAAGCAGGCTCTGTGCAGAGCGCTGACGCCGGAGGTTTGCACCAAAATAAATAAATTTAAAAAATGAAAATTAAGACGGTTATTGTGGCAAGGAGCCTCACAAGCGGAGCAGCTCGATCCCCTCTCCCCGTCCCTCTCTAGTTGCTACATATGACAGATGTTTTTGACAGCCACTTAAAAGAAATAAATACACAGGGAGGGGGACGTAGGGAGGGATGAACGGGCCCGGCAGCGGCAGCTTCGGGCACTGGGCTGGCAGATGAGGCTGTCGTTTGTGTTATGGCAGTGCCACGCAGCTCCCGAGCCCACTGGCCTCTCTGGGGGTGCTCCTCCGTGGAGGGGGGATGCTCGCTCCTCACCTGGCTCCATGCCGGTGGCTGCTGCACGGGTACGCCTTTCCTCTGCAGACAGCAGGCGCAGATTGGGATCACTTTGCTCTCTTGTTCTCAGATATTTTCTCCTTCTCTAACTCATTTTAGCAAGTTGCAGGGTTTGTCAGTGAGACCAAGATCTCCCTGGGCTGGGAAATGGGGCACCGAGCTGTGCAGCCTTGAGCAAGCCCCTTATTTTCTCTCCTCCGTTAAAGCCTGAGCTCGCCGTGTGGGTGGGAAGGTTGGGATGGCTCACGGGAGAGAGCAGCCTCTGGCTGTGCCACCGCGCTTGCCCAGCGCCGCAGCACCCAGGCCCATGCTGTCTCCAGACCCTGCACAATGTCAGCAATAATAAAATCCTCCTCCTCCACAGACCTGAGCTAGCACTCGGCAGCCAGGCACATCTGCTGGGTATTGGTGTGTGAGGTCCTGTCCTGCTCTCGGCTTCACCCACGTTTTAAAGACGCTAATCGGAGTGCTCTCCCCTGTCATGCCTCCTTTCCAACCCTGTTAGCATTCAGAGGTCTCATTGCATTGTGGCACAGGAGGATTTGTACGATTTCTTCAGGTTCTTGGACACGAGCCAGCGTCAACAAACCTCAGGGCAGAAAGACAGCGAGGAGCAGGAAATGAGAGAGCTGTCGGGCTTAGTGGCTGCTTTAGATCACACCAAAGCATGGCTTAAATTCAGGTTTGCAATTTCCTCCCTTCCACCTCCTCCGCCATAAGCCCCATAGCCTGCCTCAACCTCTTCATCTAAACCAGAGCTGGACTCATTTTACGAGCACTGGGCTGGCCACAGCGCCCAGGGTGTTTGTTAGAGGAAAGAGTGAGGGGAGAGCTGATGGTTGTAGGGAGGGGTAAGCACGGCTGCAAGGATTGGTGTGATGAGAGTTGGAGACTTTTTTCTCAAAACCTGCTCCAACCTCCTTTTCTTGCTGCTTTCAAACAGCTTGCTTGAACAGCAGAGCACTGGTTGTTGCTGACGGAGGAGCTGCTGTAAGCCTGGCTGCAGGAGGGGCTGGAGCGTGCCGGAGGAGAAGCAGCCCCTGGAGCAGCTTCCAGCTCCTGTAAGCTGACTTCCAGCCTCTCCAGCATGCTTCTTGGATTCAGCACAGCAGAAGATGGGAGAGGTCCCTTGCCTTCAAAGGCAGAGGACCCCACAGCCAGGTGCCAGCCAAGGTGCCGAACGTCCCCGCGGCAGGAGCGTGGGTGCTGCGGGGTGGCCCAGGAGCTGCTGTGCCGGCAAGTTCCTCTGCTCCTTCCTCCTCCTCAATTAACACAGTGACCACAACTTCGTTATCCTGGGCACGAAATAAGGCTAACGAATCATGTTGCACTTTGAAGCCACGTTAGATCTGGAATTGACACAAGCTTTTACATCTATGTCACTCCGCCCCCTCCGCTCCCCCCAAACCCAGGCAGGCCATCTCACTGTTTACCTGTCAGTCAGCAGAGGAATTTGCATGTTAGTTAAGCTGTTAGCATGAGTAATTACCGAGTGGGTCAGTGACTCCTCCCAGCAAGCCGGTCTGAAATGCTTTGCCTTGCAAGCAACATCTCTATCGCTGGAGGACTGGCAGCTTGCAGTTGGGGAAATGAATGCAAACGATGACTCAGGGCTAATTGCACGCTTTCACTATTGCTCGGGTGTACGCTGTGGGCTTAATTAGAAAACAGACCAGTCCCTCAAAGCGCGAATGAAAAGCTGCAAAATCAGTGTGTTTGGGGCAGGGGTGGCGGTGAGAGGGCAAAGGGGAGCCTTCCCCCTTGGCAGCTGGGTGACCTGCAGCAGCAAGCAGGGGCTTCTGCTCTGAGATTTTGTTTTCTGCTAGTAAGGAGCAGGAGAAATGAAGTGGCTCTTTGCCACCTTCTCCGGTAGGAAGGGCCATACCTGCCCGACCAGGGACCTGTAGATGTCACCGTGTCTGTAGAGCTTCTGTCTTGAGCGCAGTGGCTTATTTCATGAATCTTTCTTAGGATTTACCTTCCTCCAAGCTATCTTGCCACCTTTAGTGTACCCCTCTTCACATCTCTGTGAGAAAAGGGGGTGCTGTTCGCAGAGAGAGTGGGTGACTCCCAGCATCACAGGAGAGGTGGGCGTCACAGGGGAGGAGTGGGTGGGTGACCCTGTCTCAGCCATGATGTAGCTGCTGGAAGATTTTGTTTCCAGCAGTGACCCATGTGTCATTGCACTGGTGAAACCCCAAGTTTTGCAGAAGAGTCTGTGACCTGTTCTCGATGATCTCGGTCCATGTCGAGGCACATCTGACTGTCAACTGATTGAAATTGCAGATTTGCCAGGACCACTCCTAGAGAACATCAACCCCATCTCCCCGGAGTTCACATTAGCAGAGCGGGCAGGGAAACTTTGGTTCTCGACGCCATCTCCTGCTGCTGATGTGCAGAGGAGGCATCTGAGCAGCAGAATACATTCTCAGGTCATCCTGGGATCAAAAGGAATGATAAAAACTAATCGGGGAGGAAACTGCCCTGGGGACTGGCGGTGGGAGAATAGCAGGCAGAAGTGGAAATTTTGCGTGGAAGCTTCTCATTGCGAGATTTTCTATAAGTTCATGCAATGGCTGGGCTGGAGCAGGACCGCGGGTAACACAGCTGTAAGAGCCGCGTCCCTCAGCTGCGCATGGAGCCCAGCGCAGGCTGGAGGAGTTTTGCACAAACACCAGCAATAAGTCATGGGGAATTTTTTGTTTCCTTTATTTTCAAGTTTGCATTGTTTTGGCGTAGTCAAAAACTAGAGTTATAACATAGGTTTTGTTCAGAAATACCACCTTCAGTGTTCAGTGAAAATAGCGTGCAAAAATAGTATGAAACAAAGCATTATTTTAGAAAATTGTGGCATTTTGTGATTGTTACCTTCGCACAGAGCTGCTGAATATTTTTTTAAATATATTTATATCAGGACAGTGCACTGAACAACCTCTGAGTTATCACAATATGGCCTAAAACTAGATATTTTATTAATGTTATTGTTTAGTCATTTATGGGAAACAGGTATTTAGTAAAATATGAAATATCTGCGTCTCTAGGTCAGGTTTTCTCAGCTGTACCATGGTGAGTTTGGTGAGTGCTTTCATTCTGAATTTTCACGTTGCTTTCTTTCACTTATGAGTTTTCATTACATCGAAACAGGAATTGCTATGAATTAGATAATATGTTTCAATCAGGGCTGGGTAACAGATGATCTGACCGATTTAAAAATAAAAATACTGCAGGTTTTCAAGACTTATGTTATAATATGTCATTAAAACATACTGCTTGCTGCCACTACTTAAATGCTAAGCAATAATGTAAAATTATAATAGAAGAATGGTAAAATATATATTTAAAAATCTCACTTCAAAAATTGAACATTTTGAAATTTTTGTTAAACTAAGGGTTTCTTTCAGAGGGATTGTTTTGTAGGATTTTTTTTCAAACATTGAATGGGTTCGGATTCCACTTTTTTCCTAAAAATCAGCACTCGGTGTAAAACACAAATCCTGTGTTTTGACTGGCTTTGGTGTTGACTGTACTTAACAGAAACCCATGCAGCAAAGTCCATTCCTTTTACAATTCACAAAGGCTACAGAATAAATCTTTTTTAAGGTAATGTTTGTTCTGAGAATAAATCGCGGTTGTTTGGAATGCTTAAACTTTCAAAAGGACCTGCTCTAAAAGCCCAATTTTTAAACAATTGGATCGTGAGTGTAATATGAATGTAGTTAAGATGATAAATGCAGCTAATTTTCTCCCTCTATTAGCCCCTTTCACATGCTACTTACAAATGCCAGTCAAACTCGGCAATCCTTTCATTTTATTATGCAGTGATGAGGCAGTTGGATTAAAAATACATGATGGCATTTTCTAACTTGGATTTATAAGTACCACTACCATATCTAATTTTGGGCTGACATTTGCTAGGCGCAGGAGGAAGCGTAGTTTGTTGGTGCATGCCGGGGAGAGCTGCCTTCTCCTCCCGGGGCCACCGCAGGGTCTCCCTGCGGGACCCCGGCCAAGTCGCTTCATCTCCCTGGTCCCTGGTGCACCAGCGGGGATGGGACGAGGCCTCTCTAATCGCTGCCCACAGAGCAATTAAAGCCGCTTCTGCAGGAGGTGCAGTACGTTGTTGTTGTGGGGCTCGTCCCGCTGTTGCTTGGTGGGATGCTTGTGGTGAATCCTGCTCAGCCTCTCTGCTTTGCTCTGAAGCTCAGCTATCACCCTGATATTGTAAGAAGGTTAATTTCTCAGGCTTCTTCTCTAGGGAGTATTCTCAACCCTATCTTAGGACAGTTGTTCCCGTCTGCTCATTTAATCTCCAAGGACATCTCTCTTGGCCAATCTTTCCAGCTAGAGATGTTTTCCTTTTTGTTCTGAAGTGGTACAGAGGTGTTGTACTGGTTTATGTATCCGTCCTCACTGGTGTTCACGGCAGCTCTTGCCCTACCCAAAAGCTCCAACCTTCACCCATCTCTTCCTCATCAACCTGAAGCTGAATTTCTCCAAGGTCTGTCTTGGTGTAGCATCATCTAGATACCAAATGCTAACAAAGGCCCAACTTGGGGGTGGGGGTGTGCGAATCTCTGGTGTGTTGGTCTGCTTTTAATAATAATTGTTGTTGTATGTATGTATTTATTTATTTATTTCCATACAAGTGAGGCACTTGCTATTCTGGGTTCATCCAATTATAGTTAGGTCTGAGACTCGGGTCCCAGAGGTGAAACACCCTGTGTCCAAGCCATCAGCTCTCCAGATCAGCTATTGTTTCTTTAAATGAAAGGGACACTAAAGTCCAATTATTGCAATAGAATGGGCTGCTGCTTTAAACTGAAGAATTTGACTCAGCTCAAGGGATATTTGTGATTGCCTCTGGCTTCCCTGGAGCTAAAAAATTATATGCTTTCCCTCTTCACTAAATTAAAACATAGTTGGATTGGTAGTGGGACTGAAGGAAGTCCCTGCCTGAAACCCCAAGTGTCAGCCTGCTTTGCAAACTGTAAGCTAGTAATTGGTTTGGAAATACTGAGCGAATAGGTAAAAAGGCTTCTGAGTGATTTGTGCTGGATAATACAGACTGCCTGGAACAGCGGGCTTTGGGTTTCTTGCAAGATTTTTTGCAGCGTTGAGTTGTTAATTTCAGGTTTTGATACGTAAACAAAATTAACATTTGTACTCTGTAAACACTAGATATAATTCTGTTTCAATTGCACCTTATCCTCATTTAGTTCTCGTTAAGCAATTCCTTTGTTTCCCAAACGTCAAACCGAGGCAGACCTATGGCTGCCATTCTACCTGCTCACAACCTCCAAAATGCTTCTTTCTGGCATCTTAGGCTGGGACAGGGCAAGACTTGAAAAGAGAGTAAATATCATAGCTGAGAGGAGCTGAAACGCAGGGTGATCTACACTGTGACCCAGGAAGCCCATCCTGCATCTGCAGAGCTGGCGGTGCTGGGATCCCAGCTGGCCTCTGTCAGCAGCTGATGGTGAGCATCCATGGTCCTACAAACCTGCTGTACCATTTCCACATGTAGGATGATGAGGATATGGTTCTTTGAGCAGCATCTACTATTTAAAACAAACCAACCCCCTGGCTTTATAAAAATGTTTGATTCCTGGCATACTGGTAGAGCCTGAGCACCAGGCTCCTGCCGTCACCTGCCTGCTTGCAGCCAGGGGCAGGGGCATTTAGAAAAGAGGCAAGTTATCTCTGTGACCCCCTTTGGTTGGGTGTGTATGAAGTCACAGCCAAAATGAAAGCTGCTCTCCTGCAAGTGGTGTTGATGGCGTCTTGTCATTCTGGGAATGAGTGTCTGATGTGTGGTCACTGAAGTATATACTGCAAAATCATAAATCTCTGGCTGAATCAAAGTCATGAAGCCTATGTTTTAAGAATATGGTAAAGGACTGTAGGAAATGTGTTATCAGAAGTGATGCTAAGCAGTGCTTTGGGAGTCACCTTTGAGAAAGGTGCAGCTGAGCCGTCGAGCTGATCTGAGCAAAAACCTGCCCATCCTCCAGAAAGCTCCAGGGCACCTTTCCCTCTGCTCAGGGCTGTCACCCGGCTTAAGACACAGGCACGTTTCATCCATGTCAGACCAAGAGATGGGGGTTGGCTCCCAGAGCCGTATGATGAAATTGAAGTCTCAGAAGCTGTTGTAGGTACCTTCAGAAACATGAAGGAAAGCTCTAAATCCTGGTCTGCAGGATCTTGCGCAGGAATGTTTCCATATGGAGTCTGAAAGTTTTGCTCAGAGGGTTAAATAGCACCATTCATTTTAGGTGGAAAACCTGTTTCTCTGGAGAGGTCCTTCCCTACTTCATCCCAGCTTTGCACACTATCCCACCGTGGTCTAGCTCAGGTGGTATCATCAGATGATTTGGGGAATAGAAGAGCCAGACTGACTCCCCTCCCAGTGCCGATGATCTCTGCCTCGTGCCGCAACTGGGACAGTCCCCCACAGGGCAGAGGAAGATGCTCCAGGCAGGGATGACACACAATGAGCTGGTTTGCAAACCCGCCGGAGAGCAGGCACGGAGAGCTGCAGTGGCCATGGTGGCATGTCCTGCAAGCACACGTCTGCTTGAGCGCGCCCAGCTTTGCACCAAGCCTCTGGCTCATTGTACCATTTACTGAGGTTATAACATAATAGCTATGCAAAATAGTGTCTCCTTTTCTTTTTTTTTCTTTAGTAAGTGAAAGTAAGTCTTCTAAGCCAAGGTTAACAATATATATTTATGAGTTGTAGCCAGCTGCTTCTATGTTTGCACATGTGTTTGTTAATGAAGAGTAACCTAAGGGTCAGGTTATTATGTAAATAACCATTGTCAAGGGTAAAGGTGAAGAACCCAGTAATGAGTTGTGTGTCTCCGTCTCTCTCACAAGCCACTAATGAATATTGGATATTGCCATTTGCAGGGCTTTTTACCCTCATTTTATCAGGGGGTGAGGGGCAGGGGTGGCAAGAGAGGAAAAAGAGAGAAGTAAATTTGTAATTAAGCCAAGACAAATTCTTTTTTCCCCTCTCCCTAAACCGGCTAAAGCGAGTTGTTTCTTCTGTAGGAATTATATATAACTGACTTGGCCTGTGTTTGGGCAAAAATCACCTTCCTTCACCAGCTCCGGGCTGCACTGTTTCTTTTGAGCCTCTGCAGCTCTCACTTTAGAAGATGCCCACAAATCAACAGTCTGCATCTTTGCAGATAATACTTAAGTGAGGCAAAGCCAGCAAGCCATTCAACAGACTTTCCATTAGGAAGGTTAACAGCAAACCTGCCTGCACGGGATTACTGACAGAGTGTGAACAGAAGGTGCAGTCTCATTGCATATGTTTTTAATATCATGCCACAGACAGGGAAGCCTTTAGCTTGCAGACACCTGACACCCTGCGCTGTTGTTAGGGTAAGAGTGCAAATAGGAGCGGAGAGTCTTTCTTGCTTCTGTGTGAAAGCGCAGATGCCAAGGTAGCATAACACTGATTTTATTATCCACTGTGGCCAAACGGACTCACTCCGGGAAGATAATAAGAGCCTTGCCCAAAGGCAATGTATCCCTGCAAGCCTCCGTTTCCCAATTTTTAAATTAGAGCTGATAACTGGCTGCCCCTAAAACACTGAGTCAAAGGATTTGATCTGCATGGTTCAGGACAGGGATCATCTTTACTCTGTGCTTTGTGCGTAGCCTGAGAAGGAATGCCCGTCCCCACAGCTGCACGCAGCATGATCACCGCCGCACCCTGAGCGCATCGCTGGCCTTGCAGAGGGACTGGGCCGCCCAAAGCCGGAGTCATCCCAGCGGATTTGCACATTAGGTGCTCAGCTCCCACCAACTCCGTGGGGATCTGGGAGCCAGGCTGCATAGCTGGCAAATCCCAGTGGGTTCCTCTCTTTCCTCCATGCATCCTTTGACTCCCGACTACTTGCGTAAACCTGGCCCTTAGAAACCCCTGGGCCAGGGAAGGATGAGTGGCATGTCCGTGATTCAGGCACGGATACATCCCTCAGTGCCTTATAGTGCTGTTTGTGGTGAATGTCATTGAGGCAGAACCTCAGGGGGCATCTGTCAAAAAATAAATAATAATAATAAGAAGATGCAATGGTCAATAATTACCCGCTAGACAACGACAGCAGTTGTTTTTTAAATGAAGCTTTGCTCATCCTCCCTAAATGTCAAAGCCAGGAGCCAGAGGTAAAGGGGGAGGCTGGGGTGATGGGGGGAACAGAGGAGCCCCAAGTTGCACGGTGAGATCCATAAACTGCTGGAGGTGCTGGAGGAGAAGGCTGTGTTGTCGGCACAAGCCTCATTTGGTGGTTTGAGTAATGTCATGTTGCCACTAGGGTGTCTCTGCAAACAAGATATTGCATCTCCAAAGAGTTCCTCGCACAAATAAAAAGCTAAATAGAAATGATGGGCTGACTAGCTGAGCCTGTGCTTTTTACTTTTATGATTGAGAAATAGTTGTTGAAATTGTCAATAAAAATAAATAAAATTAAGTTTCCCTAGTTAGGTGAGGAAAGGCAAGCCTACCTTTCTTTGCTGACAGGCTTTTTTGTTCTGTGTTGGCTTTTATATATGTGAAAAAAACACCATTGAGAGCTTCCAGGGAGCTGCACTGGGGAGGTTATAGCCATTTTTACATCCTTTATATGGGCTTAAATCCATTTACAGATGTGCTGTAGACAGAGAGACATTTTTTACAAGTAATTGTCATGTATACAAGGGTCCTTATGTGTCACAAAAAGATCTCACTTAAGAGAAATAAATGTGCTTTTCATCTTTTGTTGGCAGGAGCAGTGGTGGTTGGGAAGAGGGTAATTGGTGATCTTTTCCAGTCTGATAACCAGGACAAATAGGGGGGAGCAGAGAGTGGCTATGGCATTGCTCTCCTCCCTGCTTCCCTCCTGGTGGAGCACAGTTCAGAGTCACTTTTCTGGCTTGGCTTTCAGTCTAAGCAATAGATATGATAAATGCCATCAGCCAAACCCCAGGGGTAGGTTAGAGGAGAGCTGCGCTGCCCCGGGGTGACCTCGGTGACGCTCAGCGGCTCTTCTCCGGCATAACCACGCTTCTCAGCCACGATGGGGATTACTGACGTTGTCTTTACCCCTTCGGCAGCTAATCAGGTTGTCTCCACTTTCTCTGAGACTGTGTTAGATGCGATCAGGATGCAGAGGTGTGCCTCTTTGTTGCCTTTATTTGTAGGTTAGAATTTCCCTTTGTGTAATAAGTCGCATGTGGTGGGGTTTTTTTAAGGTTATTGCTCTTCTCGGGCTGAGATTTAAAAGACTCCTCGAAGGCAGATGGTGCTTTGATAACATTATGCATCACCTATACCCCAATGTCTTGGAGAGCCTGTGAGGCTGCAGATACCTCCTGCAGGGGCAGGACTGGTGCAGGGGACATTGAAGTCGGGAAGATGCTGGTGGTCCCGGGCAGAGGTGTGATGAGCACCCCTGATTTTGCACAGGGCATTTCACAATAGTTGTGTGTTTCCCGTAGGGACACTATTCCATGATATTGCTCCAGAGGAAGATGTCAGTAATGCAGTCAGGCTGCACGCGGGAAGCACTGGTGAGCACTCAGCAACCAGTTAGGCTGAGGAAATAACAGATGTAGGCAGCGTTCACTGGGGGAGGATTAACGTGGGCCACAACTCACGCCAAATAGCAAAAGGCAGGTCTTTCGTTGCATAGATTTACTTACAAATAGTTTTTCAGTCAATAGAAGGCAAAGCAGAAGTGGGACCAGGGGCCTGAGGTTGAGAAACACAGGATGTTTAAAATTATACCAAATCCCTGTCTGCAGCACAACAAGCTTCATTTTTACATTTCATGATTTCTGTTTAATAAATTCTTTATGCCAGTAGGTGCTTCACGCCACAAGTGTGGGCTTGAAGGTGCATGTAGGTTTGAGATGTAGGATGGAGCATGGCCTTGAAATCAGGGACAGGTGAGCAGTAAACCTGGCTTGATAAATAATGGATGAATTGTGCTTGGTTTTGCTGATGATGTAGTGACCTTTTGGGAGGCAAGAAACAAAGAAACAGCAAATGACCAGCGATACTGATGAACAGGCTAAGTGAACTGGACACATCATTAACACTAGCATACCAAAATAATTACATGCAACTGGGAGTCATGCGGTCAGCAAAAACAGAAACGAGGAAACGGTTCTCTGTAAATTTGAGCTTTTCATCTTTACAGCAGGGAGGAGGGTTTCAGGGGATATGATTTCGGGGTGGTTGGTGCAATCGGACTTCAGTGTGTGACTCGCTTTTGGGCGTTTGATGTTTGCACCAGGGCACATGGGCTTGCAGAAGTCCCGTAAACTAAACTGATTTGACATGAGGTATTATAGAGAAGCCCATATAGAGCAGGAGTTATCCTATATTGTAGGGAGAAATTGCTGATGCCCCGGAGAGACCGAAAAACCCAAAGCACTATGTGGCTGGTTAATGTACATTGTAAAAACAAGGGCATTCATTTTTCTGTTGTCTCATCTTTGTAAAGACAATAGGTCAACCCCAGAGTAGCAACCTCCATATTTCAGGCAAGCATGTAGGTAGTTCTGGTAAGACAGTAAAACTAGAGTTTGTGAATGGCCAGATATTTGGCTGAATCAGGAGTCTGCTTGATTTTCTCTATTGGAGAACATTATTGTGAATGGGGATCTGTTGGCAAGAAAGTGGGGAGAGACACTGCTTTTCACATGCTCATCTGTTCTCACATGAAAACAAGAATATTCATTATTGCTTATTCATTATTCTCCCATCTAATAAACTTTCTGCCATTCGGGCAGCGAGCGGAAACAGCAACATGCTGCCTTGTATAGCCCATCACACATCCGGAGTAACAGATAATGAATAGGCGAATCAAACATGTTTCCCAAAAACTCCGTCTGAAAATTATTCAACCCAGCGAATGTTCCTGAATAACAAATACATCTGCAGAAATTAAACTGGGTTACAGTGGACTTATAAACAGAAGAAAGACCTGAATTTGCAATGAATGATTGAAGTAGCATTGCTTGGCAGTTTCACTTAAGCAGAAATAATGGTAATTTTCACTTTGTTTAACGCCTTCCATCTGAAGGTCTCCAAATGCTTTACAAACTCAATTATTTCATTGTGGTAAACCCCTCCCCTGCTAATTTTGGCAGTGCATACACCCATTTAATGCTGAAGCTTAGAGTGAATTTCATACATTCGCACATAGAAAAGCACTGCCAGAGCTGTGGGAACAACGCAGCTCTCCTCCCTCCCCAGCCCTCCTAGACGCTGTTTCTTCTCTGTTGTTTGAACTGACCTAAAACTTCCTGGTAATGTTAAAATGATATCCAATATGCAACTATTAGCACCACATTAAGCCTACCAAAAAAGAATGCAAAATAATCTTTATTATTTATGCTAAATGGGCAAAACTGGAGAGGAAAATGTAGCAACTTTTAAAAAGCAATCTCTTTCGCACAAAACCAGCAACAATTTCAGGGTTTTGTTGGTTTTTTTTCTTTTTGAGGTTTCCAAATTAAAAGGAAGTCAAGCAATTAATACCATCAATGAAAAAGAGCAGAAATATTCTGTGGAAAATCCACTTAGATTTCTTCTGAGTTTTCTGCATGTTTAACAGCTGTGCTCAAAAGCAAAACACAACACCAGAATTAGCATATATCTCTCAGCTCCGCTCTCTGGTCTGAACAAAACCTCTGGTTCGCATTATGCCTGATCCCCATTGTACCTAACACCGCTCCTCTACAGAAGCAAGGAGCATTTGCCTGCTGCCTGCCAGGGACAGGGTTGTTGCAAGGCTGCCTGCATCTGAGTTGGGATGAACGCGGTTGAACAACCAGCACTGGCCACGTTGCAAGAAGAGTTAATCCACTGCCATCTGTCTTTATTATGCTTCTATTGTTGGACACCACAGCCTGGAAATCTAGCAATGAAACCCAGTTGTTCATTGCCATTCATCATAGTTATTGCTGGAGTTGTGTAATGAAGAGGGGAAGTGCTGTTTATTGCTCTCCCCTCTTTAGAAACTATCCTTAGGGGTAGTTATGGATGGTTATTGGATTCAAGCGCAGGACTCTGGGAGGTCCTCCCTTTGCTCTGTTTATGTGTTGAACCATGAGGTTTAATGGCGTTTTATGTCTAGTTTTGCTTTGAGGCTGGTCTGCTGCCTGCTTTTGTTCTCAGTGGCGTGAAGTTTGGCTACCTCATTTCTGGCATGAAGGTGAATTGAAGCAGACCAGGACTATTAATATGGCAAAAAGGCAGTAGGTCCATGCCCTCCAGGGCAGGCACGGCTCTGCCACACATAAAAGCAGCAAGCGTGGACCGCAGTCAGAGTTTAGGTATCAGCGTGGTCAGGAATGGAGCTCTTTGAGCCTTTGAAAATAGGTAATCAGAAATATAGGTGCTTTAGGTTACAGCTCTTATCTCCAGTGATTCCTGTAGACTGAAAAGTCAGACTGGACACCAGCTGTGCAGGTGAAGGATGGAGGGGGACTGGGGAATGGTGTGGGAGGTGGAAGACCCAAACATAGTTCTCACTGGGCAGTGCAACATGTCTCACTAGGGGTTACAAGAATAAATATGTGGAGACATTCAAATAAATCTGTAGTGAGGTCCTTCAGTAAGTTGGATAGTCCGCGTGCTTGCAGTGCAGCAGACAGATTTTGGAGGATTTGGGGTGAAATATGCTCCCTCTGGGTTTTATGAGGCAGTTCCTAGACTGGTGGATGGTTGCTCCAGTCAAGATAATGTATTAAAGGACCTGAACTTCCATCCAGAACTCAAAATTACCTTTATGCAAAGTTTGAACAATTACTAGCTCTTCTTTTTTAATAATTTAAACCACTTCTTGCAATTAGTCTTAGAAACAGAAGAGGTGGGGGTGCACTGAACCTCAGAAAGGCACCGCTTCCTCCAGCTGCTCTACTTCTTTTATGCACCTGCACAGTGTCACTGGGTGCCTGCAACAGACCTTTGGTGGTACAAGGAGTGGTACCACCTGCACAGGTGACTGCTTGCTCTAGGTAAGAAAAACACTGGACTTCAGGGAAGTTTGCAGAGCCCCAAAGCTGATGGATGAAAACTGAATGAAAACAGGGTTCTATGCAACAAGTAACACATTTGGGAGATGTCTGGCATGCAGACAGATAGCCAGCACAACTGAATCATCAGCAATTTACTTGTGCCATCAACGAGGGAAGGGTGCAAGCATCCTCTGGGACAATAAGCTATGGAGGGAAAGAGGTGCCTATCCAGGTATCGGAGCCCATACTCTGGCAGTGCTTCTGCGCATGATATGTAATAGGTATGAGACAAGCTTCAAGGGCTAAAGACGTGGAAGATGTTTGAGATCTCAGTTGTGTTTCCAGATAATGTATAGCCTGTGCCTGTCAAAGCTATGGCTGATAAGAGGATTCTGCAGAAAATAATTAAAACTCAAGTCCCTGGTATTTATTTAAAGGGGAAACTCTTGGGACTTGATGGGATTTTGTTGGAATGGACCAGGAAGCTGCTTCTTAACGTGCTACAGAAAAGCTCAGAGAATTAATTCTAAAAAGAGAGGCCAAGCAAGTTTCTCACTGCCCTCACACAATCAGTAATGCTGCAGAAGCTGTTAAAGTCTCTGTTACATGCTGAAAATGCAGGATAAATCCAGCAAAAAAAACCCCTCTTGGTGACACAGGAAAAATTTGTTCCTAGAGAAAAGTGTAGATCCGTGTATGTTGACTTGGAAGGAAACCTGTGCCGTTATTTTGGACTACAGTTCTCTTTTCCCTGAACCGAGGAAACAGTTACTGGAAAACAGATAGATCTAAACAGACAGCTTTGCATATTAAGTACATTTTTGCTAGACGCTGGCTGACTGAGAAACTAATTTCTGACAATAGACTACAGTTTAGTAGACATTATCTTAAACAGTTTGCAGTGAAGTGTGGGTTCAGCAATATAACCCTACTGCCTGTTAAGTCTCATCTGGGGGGTAGTGGAAAATTATGCCCAAGCAATAGAGTACTTATTGATGGGGTTTGCAGACTCCAAGCCTGATATATTGCTGGCTCTTTCAATTATGGAACGGCACCAATGAAGCATGGATTGTTATCTGCTGACATCTTGTACAGCAGAAAAATGAAAAGCAGGAATTCCTCTGTCAGACTCACTTGGGACATGAAGAAGTATAAGGGAACAGATGAGGCAAAACAAAAAAAAATCAGCATGGCTTAGGTCCCAAGAGCTGCCATCACTTTATAGTTTTCCATAGAGTCCCAGCACTGGGAAACAACAGTTTTAAAGAGAAGTGGTGTCACATGAAGTTTGACACAGTTGTGTAGTTTTTTGTCCCCTCTGGCAGACTTAGGAAGAGTGTTAGGTGATGCTGTCGCCAGATCCCAGGTGCGAAGAGGAGAAGTCAATGGCGCAAACTGCCAGAACAAGTGGCCTCTCGGCTGCTCCCTGACAGTCCTAACGCTTGTGTTAAGAGGGCAAGTGCAAAGCCAAGCAGTAGCCCTGCACATGTCGAAAGCTAATTGACAAGTGTTACATGAGTGATTTCTTCTCAAGTGCTTCTGCCATTGAATTTTGGAATGGAAGATGATGTTGGAACTTGTGCCTCTAAGGGCTGAGCTTCCTAAGCAATGGGTGGCCACAATGCTTAGGATATCGCAGCGTAATCTCATTTGGATACGGGCATAGAAGAAAAAAGCTCTTTGCAAGAGCTCTTTAAGCATTTAGAACGTGCTGAACTTCCTGGGAAAGGCTCTTTTGAAGGAGAGTACCTGTAGGAAGGTGAGACATCACAGACCCAGCTTGACTCCAACCTGGGAAATTTTCCATTTTATTCCTGTTACACAGTAATACTTCCTTCTAATGAAGTGCACCCTAATATTTCATTCTAAACATCAACTTCCAGGAAAAAGACCCAAGCGAATGGTCTAGCTAAGTAAGGCCCCAGTCATGGAGGGATTTAGGTGCACATTCATCTTAAGGTCCATAATAACCCTTTTAAACTTATGAGACAAGTCATGCTTCAGGTCGTAGCAAGATTCGGGCTTTTCTTTTGAGTCATTCTTCCAGTTTACTTTGAAATTAAAGAAATCTCATGAGAGATTGTTTTTAGGAGATACCCAGCTAATATGAGAATGATTTGAATATAATCTATACAATTACTGCAATTTCAGAAAGTTTCTTTGAAAGAAGCCACTGGACTACAGCTTCCCCTCGCCTTAATTAATATTAAAATATATTGTTGCATGTATGTGCACGACTGTTCTTGATACTTGCAAGAAACATCCCTGTGTGGCACTGCTAGAGATAGCAGCTCTGCCTTGATGCCTTCTTGACAAAAAAAGCGGCTTTTTCTTGTTGAGACAATAGTCCAAACTACCCTTTCTAGGAGAAAATCATGGCATAATCAGCTACAGATATGGGAAGGGAAAGGCAGCGGTTTTTGTAAGACATCACAGGTGGGGTCTCTGGGCCCCGCGAGTTACTTTGCCACTGGGTAACTGTTCCTCCATCATTCTGCTGTTTGATCTCACCTCTCCTCAGCTTATTCATCTGCAAGATTCACTTAATTATATTAGTCAACTTCACGGAGGTGTCTTGAAGCTTAATTAAGATCTGGAAAGCCCGTCAAGAGCCGCTGGCAGAATGCTCTGAAGAAGTGGTTGATATGAAACGTGGACATGAGGATGGAAAATAGATTGCGGTGGGTTTGGGCGTATAGAATAGAGTAGAATGGAGCTATTGATTCACTGTGACTGTCACGGACTGCATTTTGAGGATACTGCTGTGAACTCTGGGGAAATCCCAGGCATGCTGATAGGTTACCAGCATAAACATTCATTTTCCTGTTTTATGGTATGTAAGCGTGTATTACCCTTATTTCTGTTTCTATATAGCTAATTTTGAGAGGGGAATGTATACACCAGCAATGCGTGTGGAAATGCAACAAACACAGCTTCGTTTTTTCCTGACTCTTCACAAAATTGGCTGATGTGTGAAAGTTGGTCTGGGCACCTGTGGCCAGTTGCTGTCAGCTCTCGTTTCACCCCCCGGGAGGATTTTTGCCTGACGCACCCCAAGGGGTGAATTGACATTCATCGCTCCTCCAGGGGAAGAAACATATGGAGGCTCCACCGGGACGAACTCCGTGATCTGAATTGCCAATCAGTGCGTGTCTGAGCCTCAGCTGGGAAAACCTTGCCGCTAACAAGCCTTCATGCTCCCCCAGTTCTTGTTGCAATCTGTCAGCTGCTAAGTACGGTCTCAGCAGTACTCGAGCCAGTGAGCAACCTACGGCACCAGCTTATTACAGAGAGGTGGTAGCCTCTGCATATTTTAGGTGCAGACAGTTCCCATTTTAAAGAACTACTAGGTCTTCCTTATAACTTGGTAAAACTGTATGGCCTTAAAAATGAAATATTTAGTTGGAAAGTAAAAGAGAATGCTTTCTGCTTAGCTTGAGAAAAATTTCTCAGATTGTTGCATTTAGGGCACTTAAATATATCACTCTCTTTTGAAGCTCTGAATTTTGTCTGTTTATGCTCATTTTGCTGCGAAATGGCATGCTATTGTTTCCTTATAGTTTCCACAGAGCTTGAAATTGCTGGCTGTGCAGGAAGAAATTAGTTTGTAATCAAAGCCAAGTTAATAACAATTCCCATGGAGTACTTGGTCCTATTGCTTGGAGCGAGACACT
This sequence comes from Pandion haliaetus, assembly GCA_013401275.1. Classification (NCBI taxonomy): domain Eukaryota; kingdom Metazoa; phylum Chordata; class Aves; order Accipitriformes; family Pandionidae; genus Pandion; species Pandion haliaetus. Next base: position 113,391 of record VYZV01038644.1, on the reverse strand, counting down.
TTGCCTTTGCCATTGCTGTGAGCGTGGTCAGGCACTGCTGCCCAGCCGGCGGGTGTACAGGCAGGGAGATGTTGGAGGGATGGTTATCACACCGCAGTAACCGCTCGGCACACGTGCAGGCAGGACCTAATGTCTTTCAAGCCCTTATGCCCCACCAATTAGAGATGATGGCATTATATCAAAACAAGATGACAAGTAATGGAGCAGTTTTCAACCTGCAGCCAGCAGATTATTTTTGAAAGGTTCGGAAAAGGTAACAGAGGAAGAAAGCTTTAGGCTTAAACTTGCCACGTGCAAGTCTGTGCCTTTACCAGAGATTTTGGGGGTGTGTGTGGGGGGTGTTAGGGGAAGTTAAAATTGGAAAATGCTTGCAAACTCATTCATTGCAATGTGCTGCCTTGTTGGTGTGGTCAGAGTGTGTGCCACTGATGTCTGCCACCACGGCAAGGACTGAGGGGCTCTGGTCCCCATGGCGCAGGTGTTGCACATGCTGTGCATTGCCTCTTGCGTTGCCCTGTATCTAAGACTCCGTATGGCCCCACGTGCCATACATCTGTGTGCACCACAGTACCTGGAGGAGCCCGTATGTGGGGTACACTGTTCCCTGCATCCCTACAGCAGTTCCATTGTGTGTCCCACCAGATCAGAAAGGGCTGAGCTGCTTCAACTGCAGCAGCAGGGAGTTAGCTGTCTCCTGTCTCTGAGATTTTGGGCTCCATAGTCCAAAATGGAAGATGGTGAGAAGGCGATGCAAGAACGTGATTGCCTGAGACAGTATGCTGTCGTTGCCTGTGTCAGAAATTAAATTCAAGACTCTCAGCTATTCCCATAATGTCCAAGGGGCAGGGCTGTCTGTGTGCAATCAAACTCCTTGGCTAGTTAACTGCTGTTTGAAGGAATACGAGTGGGATGGGGTTTTGGTTTTGTATAGTTGGAGACACCCTGAGCACTTGCTAAAGGGATTCCCTTGAATTTCCAGTGTGACTTGGTCATATTTTTGAGGCTGATTTTAATTCCCCTTTTACACTTTAAAATCTTTGTGCTTTCAGATGTTGAGAATGAATTCATGAGGGCAGCTGGAAGGTTTTCTGAATGTTTTGACTGAGCATCTTGTTTCTCAAGGAAGCAAGCCTTATACAGACATGTTTCTCATTCATGCCTGCCTGTTTCTCTTACAAACCTCAAAATCTGTTGGCCATTTCCTAGGCAACTTGGCACTGAGGTGGTGGATGTCAAATATATGAATTCCCTGCATAGAGATGATCAGCAAACTGCCTTCCCAGTGTGCAGATACCATGGGCAGAGATTAAGTACCTAAATTTAATGCGGGGGAGGAAGGGAGGTGCATGTGTCTAGTCTGAGCTCTGGACTACAATAAAAAAAAAGTTAAAAATCTCAGCGGAAATCCCACTTTCACAAGTGACCTCAGTACTTGGCTGGAATCACACAGGGCTTGGTTCCAGCTCTGATGTAAGCATTTAATCTCATCCTGGAATTGGTGTATATTAGGCACATGAAGTAGCATTACACACTTGCATGCTTTTGCATATCGGGGCCTGAAAGCCTGTGTCTAAGTGGTGTTTAGTTTCCCGAGTGTCTAAGCCACTCTTTGAGAACGGGGTGTGGGCTTAGAAATCTGAAGATAAATTATGATACTGAAGGCTTTTTCCCAGCTCCTGCCATACCCTAAAGGCACCCAGCTCCATAGATGTCTTTGTCTTAAAGCTTCCCAGAGCTGCCTGCCCAGCTGTGCTGAAGAGCTGAGTGTTACCAGGAGCAAAGCATGCCCCTGCTAGCACCCTGAGCATGGGGATCTCCATACCAGGTGTGAAGATGTTGTGCTGGAGAGCTTTTCCTTTTTCACAGAATCATGAAACAGATGAGGTTTGAAGGGACCTCTGGAGGTCACTGGTCTTATCATTCTGACCTGGCATAGCTTTGTTCTTCATTTGGAGGAACAGAGTGTTTGCCCACCCCAGAAGAGCTTGCAGCCAGCCTACGGAGATGGGTTTGACCCACCCTTGAGTTGGACCTCTGCCTGGATGAGCCCTCAGAGCATCAAAAGAGGCTCTGGGCTGGGTTGCAAAACAAAACCAGATTGTTCTGGTTGCTCTGTTCTGTGGAAGGAAAGGCACAGGGCTCTGTCACCATTATCTATTCCCTTTAACAGCCCGGTTGCCATACCTGGAGGATTACCTGCCAAAATGGGGAGAAAGACCGAAAGACACTGGACAGAAATAAATACTTGGGAAATTCCCCACATGGCTAAAATAAACTCCCTGACAAAAAAAAAAAAAGTGAATCACCTTTTGAAAGGTTGCAATTACGCTGGATAGGGTCCATCTCACCTGACTTGCGAGATGGTGCCTGGGTCTCGGCATCTGCGCTGAGCGCTCAGACCTCATTTGCCGTCAATGGAGAGAAATGGGCACCTCCAGCAGGCAATTGCTCTCATCTTGAGGTGGTTGCCTAAAATAGGTCAGACAGATCACTCCAATTTCTCTCCATTTATGCATTTAAGAGACTAACTCAAGTATAAACACTTGCCTTGTGGACCTCTGACATCAGGTGAGATGAATCCCTCCTGAAGTGACAACAAATCCTGTCCTCTCAAAGCAAGGGAGGGATGACTGGGGACATCCCAAATCCTACGCCGATGGCGTAATGAGTCAGTCTGTAGGAAAAAGTCAATAAGTGAATATTTCACTGGAACACATCAACCTTAGCTCTGACTACTTGGAGGATTTGGGAACATTTGAAAGGGTGATTAGGATTAATCCATTTACCTGAGTAAGTCACTTTGAGAGCCTTAGCTATAAAACAATATTAGTTATCAGCATCCTCCTGTGATGATGTGGTGTTCTGAGTTCTGAAAAAGGAGATTTTCCTCTGAAACAGCCTCTTCACACTTTCCCTGAGTGAAGTATTTTGCTACTCAGATTTGTGATTTAATAATCATAAATAATAGAGCCCTTACTGCTATATTTTTAAATGACTGAATGGTGAGAATCTACTTTAAGAAATTGTATGAATGCCTATCACTTGTGTGCATATAAATGTATTCAATTAGCACTCAAATCTTGAGTTATCTCCTGATGGAAGGCAAAACCTTTTGAATTCAGTCCCATGCAAGAAATACTGTGTCATTTAACTCACAAAAGGATGCCATGCACTTAACAGATAATGACTGAAGAGGATTTTGCTGTATTGCCTGCTCAGCTGCTTGTGAGGACAAAGAAAATAATTCCACTTTTAGGATCCTATGGGGTAATGAGGAAACCCTCTCTGCACTGATCTCAAATAACACTGAGTAGGGGAAAGGAAATAGCCCAATAGGCTAAACTGGCTGCAATTTCATTGTCATGGTCTTCCATGTACTTTCCATGTTTTGTCTGTGATGCTAAGCCAGTGGCTAACCTGTCTCTGAACCTGCCACCAGCACACAGAGATTACTCACCCTGGATACTGCACTTCAGCAAATGCAGAATTAGCCCTGGCTAAGTAATCTTGTTAGCGTGATTCAGTGTTAAATGGATCTCGATTAAATGGGCCTTTATATTGTCCCAGCTGGAGATGATAAGCCTCCACAAGGAAATGGCAGGAGACTGAAGGAAATTGCTTTACTTCAGACTGGGACATTTAACCCCATAAAACGCTTTCTGCTCCCCCTTTGCCTTTACTTCTTCTCCCTTGCATGGCACCATTTACTTTTGCCCTTGGTGGCTGTGGGGGGCAGGAGGGACCCAGGGGAGGGGCTGGAGCACCTCTCCGTGCCACCCATTTGCCAGGATGAGAGCTGGGTGATGGAGATGCATGTGAAAGAGCAGGATGGTTCTGATGGGCAAGCTGGTGATGGTGGTCTCCCTCTGTGGTTCTTTTATGACACTAGTAATTCCTTCATTAGCACAGTGGTTTTTTCAAACTCTCACTTTAGATGTTGGTGCTGGGGTGCCTGAGCATCCAAGGGTCGGCACAACTAGTGCTGCCAATAGTTTATTAAGCACCAAACACCACCAGGGGAGAATCTTTAGTCTCATATTAAAAGAAATAGATTGCTTAAATGTGCCACTGGGAATTCTTGGGAATGATTTGGGTTTTATCTGTGTGAGATAGAAATCAGCACGATGCGTTGGTGTATCAGAACCTGACACTTCATTTCTCCTTGCTATTAGATTTGGCAGCATGTGCACGGTCTGGGTAAGAGGGAAATGGCATTAAAACCCCCAAGGGACTTCAAACGCAGAGACGAACCATGGGGCACTGGTGTGATGGGGATGGAGCGCTGGGACTCTGCAGTACCAAAGTTTCCTTCCCTGCAGTGGGAACCAGCTTTGCCCTCCGAGGGCTCCTGCTGGTCTGAAGAAAGGATGAGGCAAGATGCTGTGTTGCAGGTGACAGCAGGCAAGATGAGAAGGAAAAAAAAAATCTGACAAAGCACCTCATCTATGACCCCTGCTAATGGTCATTGTTAGTCACAGGCTTCCTAGGACAGACAACAAGGTAGACATCAAACTGTCTCTCTTACCCCCACATCAGCATATGCTCTCCTCCAGCCTCTGCTCTTGTCCTGCTCTATATTATCTAATAAATTTTCTCTATCCATGTCTGATGTAACTTCAAAATATGGATTATCTCCACGGAGCCAAAGACCCTAACAGGACACATGGAAAATCTCTGCTCTCTAGCAAGTCAGATGTCTGATATCTTTTTCCCAAATCTTTGACAGAAATATGGTAAACATGCAGTTACTTCAATTTTTCCATAAATTTTGCATTTGAGGTGGATTTACATGCTTGTGATATTTTCCAGACATGAATCCCAGCCCTGTGAAAGCAGCCAGTTTGAGAATGGCTGCAGACGGGCAAGAAATGATATAATCTATTAGAGATTTCCTTCATTATCCCTCTAATCAAGGGTTCTATCAGTCTCCTTTGATGCACTGCTGGAGAAAAAGATCTTCAAGTAAACTGATGCTGGAGATAATTAATTAACTTGCCATCCTCCTGCCTTAGACAGAGACAGTATAAGAAAGAAGAAGTGTCCTTTGCAATTACTGATCTGCGGTTTTCCATCCTAGTGCTGACAGCTTGTAGGACATGAAGTGGAAAAGCATTTTACCAAACTTTCAGGCTTTGACCGTCAATTCCTTCACTTGAGGATATTTTCTCCTGCTTGTATTTCTCATGCTGTTGGATAACAACACTCTTGATGGTGAAAAATGGATTTAATACTTGAACGGTTATAGTTGTATGTAGTCTATCCTGGTAATATTGTCTTGTCTATGTTTTCCTTACAGCAAATACCCTCACCTCTGCTATTCTCAGATTATTGAACATGAAATCCACCTTTATTAGGATAGAATAGAAAATTGAGACTAAGTGTTGGGTCAGTGGAGTAATATTGAAGATGCAGGTTGCTATAGCCATTCCCCAAAATTTTTCCTAGGGGCTTGGTGGTAGGAGTGGGGAACAATTTCTGTCCTGGGAACCCAGCTTTTTCATATGAGTTTATCTTTTTAAATATCTGTGCAATCTCAAGTCCTGTAAAGACACGGTTTCCCTTTCTAATGATTTAAAGAATAAGATTTAAGTTTCTTTGTCATCTCAGACCAAACCTGGGATAGCAGGAGGAGGTCTGCAATCCGGTTTACTAACCTCAGACAACTTCTTTTACAAATTATGTCCTTTTTGCTTAGGATTTCCTGTGTTTCCCACTCTTTGAGTCCTTGAAATAACATTTCTAACTCTCCTTAAATTTCCCATTTTTGGTACTGCCTGTGCAGCTAGATGGGAGGGAGCGTGGCTGAGCGGGCAGACTGACCGTTTTAAACACGGTGCCTTTCAACACTGCTCAGAGCTGAACCAAAACGCCATCAGCAAAACACTGACAACAGCCTCTTTCCAATGGAAATTTCCCCAGCAATATCAAGTGGTAAAGCAGAGGGAAGAAGTACATAATATAGGCAAGACTGCGTTTAGAAATTTTTCTAGCAAAATCAGGGATTTTGCTCATTGTCAGTAGCCAGCAGCGTGTACATGCAGGGTAGATTTATGACAAAGCAAAACTTCTTTAATTTGGTTCAGGTTTGGTCACCAGAGGCTTGTATGTAAATCAATTAATACTTGTGGGAGATATTAAAGACTAAAGAATCCAGGAATGGTATTGCTAATGCAGCAGAAACTTGTACTTTCTGGAAAAACACTGTTTTCACTGTGATGCAGCAGTGTGACAGCCTGAGCCTTCTTGTGTAAAAACTTAACAAAAAAGGAAGACCAAAAAGTGCCAACATGCACCACGCCGCATTGCTCATTCATGTTTTTTAATGCATCTCCTCCTCTTCCATGTTGTGATGGGCACTGTAAGCTCCTGGGGAGGTAGCACAGTGCTGCAGATGGTAAATAACTTTGAATGGTATCACAGTGCTCCACTTCCAACACTGAAGGATTCTCTCTTGTCCTCCAGAGTGGATGAAAAACTTTAACTTGTGGATGTGTCCTCCCAGTGCTTTATCTGCATTTTTCAAAGTTAATATTAAATTAATGCTTTTGTGAATTGTTTGTGGCCCTAGTTGGCTCCTGACGAGGTTAGGGCAAGGGTTGAACACTCCGAAAGCTGAGCTGTGCTGGCAGGCTTTCAAGGACCCGCAGACAGCTTGTGTGGGGTTATTTCTGGGTGGAAAAAGCGTGGTTCCTGGGAAGCACACTGCCAGGGGAGGCAACTGCACATCCCTGTTCAAAACCCCGCTCCTGCCAAAGGCTCACTAACATTTACTCGTTTGAAAACAACTCTGCCGAGGTCGAGGAATGAATCAATATGGGAGCAGATGTTTGAAGAATATTTTTGAGGGATTTGCTTAACTAGGCAGTTTTCGCACCATCTACCTGTGTTTTTAGAGCAGTTATGGTGGGTGCTGTTGCAGAACAATCTCAGTAGTTGCCTACAGTCAGCAGCAGACGAGCCAGCTCTCAGTAGCTGAAGATTGCGGTGGTTTGTTCGTTGGAAGGTCCTCTTCCATGGGCACACCATATATCAGTTCTTGTCACCGATCTACCTCCCCAGTGCTGCTGGGTGACACCTGTCTGGGAATGGGGACCAAAGGGGAGAGATGCTTTTTGGTAAAAGTGGTCACCTTCAGAAAATCAGAAAACCTTCCACTTCTTGACTGTCTGTCTGGGAAAATAGGGAATGTTTTCATCTTCAAGGTGTCTGCTTGCAACCTTTAACAATTTGAAATTGCCAGTTATAAAAGGAACTCTCATGCAAACAATAAATCCTCGTCTTGGCCTATAAGTACCGAAAAGCTCCTAATGAATGTCCTTTCTCACACACTCCTTGTACACAGAACACTTAAAAAAAAAAAAAAAAAATCTGCTAATTAATTTTAAGCCTCTTTGTGGCAAAGCCTAAGAACCGGATTTACCAAGAGACCAGGGGGTCCATCTGGTGCAAAAAGCTCTCTCCTATGCCAAGGTATTTGTTTCACGGAGGGTTTTAGGCCTAGATATTTCCCATTGGCAGCAGTGTCAGTTGTACTAACCACTGGCCTATTTCTTAACGTGTTGAGGGGATGGTGAAAAGGGTCCTCAGCCAGAAGCTGCAGTGGCTTTTCCTGGACTGCTCCCATGCGTGGGACGTGCACAATGGCTGCTTCCCACAGGATCACTGCCAAATAATGGGAACAAATCTGATTGTAGTGCTAGGTTTTAGAAGTGGGGCAAATAAAGCATAGTGTGAGCCCAATGAAGCTTTTGCAAGTTTTATTGTCCAGGTTCCCTAGAAACTCCTTCAAATAAAGACAATTAGATGCAGCATCACTTTATATCACCATAAACTCTACTAAGCGTGTCTGCATTGCACAGACGTTCACTAGAAGTTTCTGTAGCTGAGGGGACACACAAGCAGGCTCCCAGCACCTCTGCCCTTCCCCAGCCAAACCAGGTTTGGCCAGGAATTGCAGAAGCTTGATAACAAAATTCACAGTTTTACACTGCAACAAATTAAGTCATAGGAACTTCATGGTGACAGAGGAGACGGATGCAGGTCACTCTGCTCCTAAAGCAAAGGCACTTACTTTTCAAACTAAAGGAAATTCAGTCAAGCAAAATAGCATCTACAATGTGCAAGGCAAGGCTTGCCCGTGGCAGAGTGCAGTGGCACACACATGTGATTTTTGCATCTCCCCTTTTGCAAAAGCTGTTCTGTGTCTTTCATCATCTTGATCACCCTTCCTCACACAGTTTCTAATTCTCATACATCTTTTTTGAGGAGTGCATTATATCTATGTTAATGAAAATTTGCTTGAATTCCCCAAAAGATTTGGATTGACTTTGGGTTGGAGAGAGGCAGGGAAAGCAATAGCGCCAACAAATAGTCCTACTCATTTTATTAATCTGTTCTTCTGTCCTAATTAGCAATACACTTGCTCATGGAGAGAGAAGAGTTTGATGAATGGAAAAAGAAAATAAACTGGGTGGAGAGAATTATGCAAGTTTTTAAGTGTGTGTGTCACATGCAATGGAGAGTAATGAAAGTAAACACAAAATGCATCTTTTCTCCCCATGTAGAAGCGTCCCATCCTTTCTAACCGAACTGCTGTTTGACAAGCATTTGTTCTTTGGTTTTTTCTGTCTTTCAGCAAAGGATAAACCGCCAGATAAGCCCATACCAGAAAACAGCCTCTGAAGGAGTCAAGACCAGGTAGGGATTTTGCTTCGGACCGTATCCATGAGAAATATTTGTTTGTGTGGTTGATGATGAGCTGTGCAACGATGTGGGACCTGATTGGGAGGAGACAGGCTGGCCCGGTAAGGTCACTGCTCTGCCAAAACAAAGCTCAAAGCAGACCTCTCAGCCTACCCCAATGCTGGCACGAGGGCTCGTGCATGGGGCTGGCCGAGGGCTAGCAGAGCAGCTTGTGTGCACATATCTGAGTGAGGCAGGTCATATCTGCGTGACCACCTGTGACCAGTTCAGCACTGTGCTGCCCACCTAGCATATGAGGTGGTGGTGAAACCAGGGCAGTGTGTGACCTTCAGTGCTGGTCACAAGACTGACACGAGAGAGATGGAGATATAAATAGAGTTGAACTGAGCTACTGAGATTTTCTTTTCCTCCCCTTTTTGCATGCTTTTAATGAACATACTGTGCAGGGTAATACACTCCATCCCACATTTATGCGCATAAAAAATAATGCAACTGTGAACAATGTAGTATTATGTGCTTCCACGTGGTCTCCTTGAAGGGTTAAGCTTAAACACCTGGATTAGGAGAAATCAGATGTTGTGCCATGCGCCCTTCAAATGGTTATTTCAAAAGTTTGCCATCTTGACAAGGCTTTCTTGCAAAGACAATATGAAATTATTTTCGTTACATGCCCAAAAGTCTGTAGAAGCATTGAAATTGTTAAAAATCTAGACATGCTGCTAAAATTCAGCTGATTATGCTACATTTTTTTTTAATTTTTAATTCCCCTTCTGCTATCTTTCCTTGGTTAGTGGTCAAGTCTAACTTTACGTTGAAGCTCAGCCCTGTGAGACACAGCTTGTGGCTGATTGCATCTGATGGGGGAGAAAGGGGCTTTTACTGGAATCTTGCTTTTAATCTTTGTGCATAAATTAGGACAAATTAAGGCTGTGTGGGCCATGCAGCTGGTCATGGCTCGACCGTGGCGTGATGCCGAGTGAGCACCACACCAAGAGAAAGGGCCTGGTGGCTTGGCTGGCAAACCATATCCATGTGAACTGAGGACATCTCTTGGGAAAAGCTATGGTAGTTCACAGTGGACATGGAAATAGGCTAAAAAGGTCAGAGTCATCGGTCGCCTGGATTTCAGAGATGGTTAAAACTTCGCTGCCTGAGCTTTTCTTTCTGAAACAAAGTTATGAGAACAAAAATCAGTCATATACTGGGCTTGCATAATGCAGATGCTAACTTGCTCTACCCATATTCCAAGTCATCCAGAAATGATGCAAACATGCTTTGGGCAATGCTGAGCTAATCAGCTGGTTGAAAGACAGAGTATTTTAGCTTCGCTTAGGTGCCAGGTTATCACATCCTTGTTTCTTCGGGATGTGGGGAAAGCAAGCACACTTCTGCCTGCAAAGTGCTTTGCCAGCAGTCCTGGGGTGATGGACAGGGGATTGGTGGCTCTGCAGAGCAAACAAGGCTGCAGGTCCATCTTGGGGAGTGCAGCTGGAAAGCGACAACTTGCCTCTCCCCCTCAGCATCATGAGGTGTATTCTTCTGGATTTTGAGTCAGAAATCTTCCTGTGCTGGATTGGATTGCTCTGTTGGATTTTCATGTCCATGCATTACTGAAGACACAATCCTGTGTTTCATTAGCTGGAGGCTTGTTCAGTAACGTGCCACCAGCACAGGCTGAAGCTGTGCTCTTCACAGTGAGACGTACCTATGAGTGCCAGCCCCTGGCTGAAAAGCAGCCCAGTTGCTGATGTGTTTACATTTGCATGTGTGTGCCATTGCTTGGCCGATTGAGTGGTAGGTGCAGTTGTAGTCACTTGATATAACTGAACGGAAACGCAGATTCCTCTTTCTTAATATAATCCTAGGAGCTTTGCGCTTCTGGGCACCCTGTTGGTTACAGGAGCCAATACTGGGGCTGCCAGAGCCGAAGCCCAGGGGAGCAACGCAGACCTTTCTGAAGGGCTGGTTGGCACAAGCGGCACTTGCTCAGACAGTGTCATTTTGGGGCATGTTTTGGATCATGCATTTATGCCTTGTTGTTGGGGCAGACTTGGCAACAGGTCATCTGAGGGCAGCCATCCACGGGGATAGCCAGATTGCCTTGGCTGTCTTTAAAGGGTTTATCCCAAGAGGCAGCTGTCCCATTTGAAATCCAGCCAACAGCCAGGTAGGATCCCATATTCCCCTGCCATACCCAGGCACCCACTAGCCCTGACCCAAAGCGTGCTGAAATGTTTGCATCAGCTATTGGGATGTCGCTGGGTTTCGGACAGGCTGGTGTTCAGCTCTGCTCGGTGTCCCCCCACCTCCTCCCCACCCATGCAGGAGCCAGGAGCAGGGTGTGAATCTCCAGATTTCCTTCCAGGAGGGCAGGGCTGAGCTCTCGAGAGCTCTTCCTCCTGTAACAGATTAGAATATGCTGAACTATGAAGACTTGTCTTAATTAATGCTTTAAATAAGGTTACAGCTAGAGCTAGGGAAATAATCAATAGTGAATCATCTACTCGGCAAATTCAGCTTTTTTCTGCTGGTGAGTTATCTGTAAACAGCTTGCAGTTTTCTCCATTCATTCATTATTTAGAATTATTTCCCAAATAATTCCTTCAAATTGCTTTTGGTCTGCAGCTTGTTTGCAAGCAACATGTTGAAAGCATCCGACACTTGCTAGTCAAGCTGTGATCATTAGCTTTCGGTGGGACGAGCAGGTTATATGGCCTCATGCTGGGTCCCCGAGTGGAGCAGCCCAGCTCTTATCGTCCTCTTTAATGAATTCAGAATAGCTTTGGGTGAATGCTCCCTGCTCCTCGTGCAGCATCCCTGCTCACCGCCAACAGCCTCGTTAGTTAAGTCCTTCACTGGGAGACTCGTCAGGGTGTAAGGGCTGCAGCACAGATTCAGACTCCATCTCTTCTGGGTTTTTCCTGAACTGGTCCCCATATGCTCCATTGGCTTTATCAGTAGCAAGAGCTTCAAAATAAGCAAGTCTTAGTGGCCGCTGGTCTTTTCACTGTAATGAGCCTGCTTGGGCCAGCAGCGAGACAGCGGTGAAAATGTCAGAGGCCTTCTGGCACCCCGTTCAGCCCAGCCTTGCCCTTATAGCTCCCGTTAAACCTTGCCAGTGCCCAAGTCCGCAGCAGACTGGTCTCTGCAGCTGAAGACCAGTCCTCATTTACACGTGTCACTGTGTCCAAAGTGGCTGCAACCCTGGAAGAAAATCACCAGTAATTCCAGGGCTCTTGCCATGTCCCTGGCTTGCAATGTGCCTTCCTCTGTTATAATCACTGCACCATCACAGCTCCAACAAGGCTGTGGCAGTTTTGATGATTAAAAGGATTTCTGCTTGATAAGAACTGGAGTGAAACTCATTTCAGGTAGCAGCCAAGCAGCTGCTGGATGGTACACAGTTTCATTTAGTGCTGACACGAACTGGATTGTTTTAAGCAGAGGACATAAATAGGCTCTGACATAAATCAAAGAAAACACCAGCTGTGGGTCAGGCACACTCTGGGGATTCGCTTCTGTGTATCTGCTAAGAAACCAGACAGGAGGAGCCTGCTGCTCTCCCAGATCGCTTAGGCAGGGTTTCTCTGGGCTGCGGTAGGAAGGATTGCCCTGTGCTGGGGGATTTTGACAGGTCCTTTCCCCTTCCAGCTTGGTTATAGCCCCCTGTAAGGCAGGTCTTAGGATGTGGCTGCAAAAGATGAGCTCTGGCAATTGGGCCAAGGTATCTCCTGACAGCGTCGTCCCAGGAAGCAGCCGGAGCTGGCACGGGAGCCCAGCCATCTTCTCTGGGAGCGAATGAGAGTCTTGATTGTCTGGTAACTGAATTGAGGGGAAATTGTCATCTCTGGCCCCATGGGACATACCTGTCACCATCCCTGGGGTTGCCACTAGGAAGGGTCCTTCACCCCTCCGTGGTGAAGCCACAACTAGCCTCTTCCCACTGCCAGGACCAATGGCTTGCTGGAACTGGGCATCACCTCTGCTGAGGATGGTGATGCAGAGAACTTGGGAAGGTAGCAGAGGGTTTTTCACTGTATGGAGTGACATAGCCTAGAGGTAGATAGAGATCACTCCAGCTATCTTTTCTGTGGAAGACAGGAGGAGGAGAACGGAGCGCTGCCTAAAAATGAGCAAATCCTGACCTCAGTGGAAAGATGATCCGAGCGCAAAAAGCCACCGAGCACCCGAACGGTGCTGCCTGCAATCTGGGAAGCATCCCTGCAGCCAGCGATGGTGTCCTGGGGCTGCAAACCCAGCCTGCTGGGTGCAGCAAATGCTCCTGGCTTGCTGCTTCGGTCCCTCCACAAATGAGACTCAAGCAAATTAGAAGCAGCCCCCTTGACCTGCCTCTTCCCTGCTCCAAGTCCCGACAGCAGCTGTGCTTCCCCACCCTGGTGCTGTACGAGCAGGGGGAGAGGGTTGGGTTTGGGTTTTTTTTCCTCTCCTTAAGTCAAAATCAATGATGATGACAGAGTTATAAGGTGAACGATGGGAAAGGAGAAGAAAGCACCCCGTGTCAAATTTGATGCAGGAGGCAGTTAGAGGAACCTATTACTAGTTCTGTTGCCTTAGGGTATGTTGGTGGATACATAGGAGAGTGTAATGTCAGCGAAACAGGAGAGCAGTCTCTTTCCCCTTGAACCCTTATCATTAATGTGGAAGGCATACATTGTCAGCTATTAGTCTGGAGGGGAGGGAGAATAGCACACGAGATGTCTTAGTTTGGAAATGGAGTCTGACTCATCGTTGTCTGGTGTGTGAAGGATGGAGGGTTATTGTAACTGTTGTTGTTGTTGCTGTGATTATTATGAGTATTATAGCATTTGGGAGAAGATGGGGCTCTGAGGGCTCTGCTGCCTGTCACTGCAGCTTTTGATGAGTAAAGACTGAAAAGCACAGTGTGGTGAATGCTCTGGGTGATTTGAGCCTGATTTCAAAGGGTGATGGTGGAGTCCATGACAGGGATGCTTTGTGTGACCAAGGAGGGAGCAGGTCCCTGTCCCCACCCAGAAGTTGTACTGGGCTCTGCCGAGGGGACACGGGTTGTTGTGGGAGAGACTTTGCAAGAGAAATTAAATAAAAAATTAAGAAACTGCTCTTAATTATTCCTACTGCTGCTGTAATCGTTGGTGGAGAATGAGGAGTTGCACCCTGTGACGCAGGAAGATCTGCAGGCACAGATTTGGGGTCTGAATTTTGCATGACTCCCTCCCTGGAAATGAGCCTGAGGACAGCATCAGTCCATGTGCTTTACACCTCAGCAGCAGCTTTTGTCCAGAGACACCAAATATTTTGTGCAACCTCAGATGAACCCATCTTGAAGGAGGCCAGTGATGATGGTTCCTGTAGATGCAGGTAGCGTGTCGTTCTCCAGCACCTCGGCTCCCTGTCTCTGACTTACCCACTTGATACAGTTTCCCTCATTTAGGAAACGTAAATAATTCCTTGGGCTCTGTTAATCCCAAGATTACATGGGTAATTCCTGTTTGCATTAATGGCAGGATCTCTCTCAAATTCTCTGCATGTGAATGAGCATCATACAGGCTCGCACACCGAGCCTAAGCGAGTCGCTGGCGCAGACACCTCCCCTCCTCCAGCGCCGGCTGCGTTCAGCGGAGGATCTGAAAGGAAACGCAAAATTAGATCTTTTGCCTCAGGATGTTCATTTTTTTGGAGGCACGTTGCAAGTGATGTCTATTATTAACTCTGGCCGTTAGTCCCTTCCTTCTCTATCTGGCTTTGCCATTGCAGTTTTCAGAGTCGTCTCACAGGTGCTGCTGCAGCAGTGTGGGGAGATGGAGAATGTGGTCCTGCTCCACGAGGTGTGAGAAAAATGGGTTACGAGCAAGTAAAGCAAATCCATCCTCTCTGTGCCTTTTCCTGCTGGCATACGGCAGGTACAGACTCCCCAAAATCCCAGAGTTTGAGTTCCTGGGATGCCCATCCAGGGATGCTGCATTAGCCCAAGCCTTTTGTTCCCACACCCTGTCTGGATGGGAGAAGACAAGGGTGTCTGCGGCTCCCCTGACCCCATCTGCAGATCCCCTCGGGGCCAAATCCAAAGGCCAGGGGAAATGCCGAAAGTTGTCTGCAATGCCAGGGTCGCCTGGCAGCCACGAGGGCAGAGCGGAGGACTCGGTTCGCTGCATCGCGCCTCCTTGCTGTTGTTCGTGACTGGATCTCCCGCTGCTGCTCACAGGGGAAAATAATTAATTAAGCCAATTAATGGAGATAAATTGGAGTAGCAGCTTTGGAAAAATACCATCGGTCAACAGCAAGCTGTTCCCTAGGGCGGGCTGCGGAGGCGGCGGTCTCCCAGCGGGGCCACGGCAGGACTGAGCGTTGTTCTCCTCCCGCCGGCAGTGGCTGTGTGGCACCACTCGCCTTTCCTTGCCACTGCCTCACCGAGATGCCTCCAGCTGGGAGAGTCACCCCCGTGGTGACAGCCTGCGGTTGTTGGCCAGGAGCCCGAGGTGGGGATGCTGTTGTGTTAGGAGCTGGGTGTGTTTAAGGTAATAACAAAATAAAAGGGGGGGCGGGAGTGGAGAAAAATCCCCAAATAATCCCTAAAATTCCCCCAAAACTGTCACACATCAGTCATGCTGCCACTAGAGTCCCTTTAGCTTGGCACTGAGTCAGGCCAGCACGTGAGCATGGCGGGGATGCTGCGAAGGCGACGTCAGACCTCCAGCCTCAGGGGCTGTCACTCAGCTCCTTCATTAGGAGGGGAAAAACTGCTCGAGAGCCTTCGTTTCCCACAGTGATTTTATTTCAAAGCTCTTGCAAATCAGGGTAAAGAGGGTATGAGGTTCACTTTTACATGTGGGTTGCTGAATGGAAAAAAAAGTTCTTAATTTGAGGAATGATTTGGTAGTTGTAAAAAGTGAGAATCCAGTTGGGCTTGGGGGCATCTGGGGATGTTCTTGAGGTTGGGGTGAGAGGAAGGTGGAAGAGCCAGAAAAACCTTTATGCTTATGTGAAAGCTGTGTGCCGTCAGTATCCACTGCAAAAAAAAAAAGCAGTTAGGTGAGCAGCCAGATTGGTTTTCTTGTATTACTCCAAAAACATAGGGCTGACATTTATTTCATTGGAGTAAACCTTTCTGTAGCTGGTAAATGAATTCCAAGAAGTGAGAGGAACCCCAGGATCAGGGACTTTACTTCATTTGGGATTGTGTGCAGCTAATATTCTGGTTAAATAAATATATTTTACTAATTGGATTACTCAGTGTAATATACTGCTGGATTTCCAACATGATGCTAATAAATTGTGTGAAGAACTTAATCATGTTAGCTTCCAAAAAGCTTGTAAGAGATGAAATTAAAAAATAAGTAGAAGTTGACATCTATTGCATTTCACAGTGTCTTCATTTTCTTCATCCTTCTTAGAGTTCTCCTTACCATAGCGTGGCTGATATGGATTTTTTTTTTTTAATCTGCCTGTGATTAGGGAGGACACAGCATTAGAATAGGTCCTGTGGGATGGTGGTACCCAGCTTGTGTTTGTCTCTTCTTACGCCGATTCATATCAAGGTAGAGGGAGTGAGACCTTACGATCTTCTGGAGGCAAAGGTGCTGTGGTTTATTTTCTCGGATGCATGCAGAGGGAAATGAGGCTGAAGAGAAGACGGAGAACCCGATGCTCCCAAAAGTCAGAAAGGCTGATGCTGACAATGCACAACGAGCCCGTGATGGGGTCTGGCCCTGGGGGAGAGGGATGTAGCGCTGGTCTGGGTACTTCACCCAGCACATCCCACAGGTCCGTGCAGTTGGTACGGGCGCCCGCTCGGCACAGGGGAGGTGTTTAATGGCAGTGTGGGACGGGGTGTGCTGCGCATCCGAGTTCCTCCGCTTCAGCAAAATGATGGAGCACACGTTGTTGCCACCGTAATTCATCATTGCTGAAACACCGCTTCCTTCACACCACTATTCAATTCACCTGCATGTTTCCACCAGAAAGAGAAAATGGAATAAATCCTTTTCTTTCTTTTTTTTTTTCTTCTTTGATAGACATATACAGTGAGAGAGCGAATGGCTCTCCCTCTCCAGGAATCGGTGACAAATGGTCTGTTAAAAACAGATAACTTGTAGCCCCATCAATAGAATAACACCATGGGTTATATAGAGAGCTCAAGATGTATTATTTAAGCCACAGCCAGCTGTCAATAGGGTCTGCTCTTTACTGAGAAATAAATGCCAAGCAAAGGGAGTTTTGTGGCTTGAGCCAAAGGGCCGAGGAGCCTGCTAATTGATGAAGTCTGCTCTGAGTATCTGCCAAGGACAGCCTGCTTGCCTGTTACCCAGGTCAAATGCAGTGCTCTAACACCCTCGGCATTATCTTGGGGTAAGGATGCTTGCTCCTAACTCAAATTATACCCCAGCTCTTTCCCTGATGGGTTCCCTCTGCTGCGTAGAGACTTGCTGCAGCCTCCCTGTGCGAGACAAGGTTTGCTGTGATACCAGTTCCTGTGGGGCTCGGTACCAGCACCTCCATATGATGGAAATAATAACGTGTGTGTGCTTGCCTTTGCAAATAGCTCACCAAAATGGCGCTCCAGCACTAGCAGCTAAGGGGTTAAAGTGCCCCTTCCTTTGCTCAAGAGCTGCCTATTTGGACTCCCCTAAATTTTTTTGATGTATTTGATGCATCAAATGGTGATAATTGTTGTATCAAAGGGGCACATGGGGGAAAAATTTGCCTTTCTGAAGTGCTGTGAGATCTTCAGATGAAATGCTCGGCTGCTGTGGTTAGCACTAAAAAGGAGTTGCCAGTTCTTGTTACAGAGCTGGCTCACCACAAAGGTTTAGACATGGGGCTTGGTGCATGCATTATGGTAACCAGAAATCCTCCCCCCAATCCATTCACTGAACCCCCTGGTTTTTAGTGTGAGGCACAAGGTGTAAGTGAAGGCAGACTCTGAACATGTGATTTCCACGGAGGTAGCAATTCTCAAGCGAAGGCAGGAGACAGCGTACAAGCCAGCTCCTGTTCCCAGCTGCATTTCAGACAGTCAGACCCAAAACACCCGGATCAAGCAAAGTGTCTGAGAGCAGCAGGGACTCAGAAATCTGAAACGCAAAGTCCAGCCTGGCATCCGTAGTCGGTGCTTATGGACTCTGAGCCCTTGGCTGAGCAGCACTGTATACAGAGCAACAAAATCTCTGCACTGCTGTGCCTCCCCTCTCCCCCTCCCATTTATATCTGCTCCTGATCAAAGTTCCCTTATTATTTTAATTCCCCATTTAAAAGAAGTATTGTCTGCATGAGGCCTCACCCTGCATTTATTTATATTTTCACTCACAGCGGGATTTAAAAACAACAAACCAGCCCCTGAAATGGCAGCAGCTTCCCCATAACCTGAACCTCATTGAAATACTAATAACTAGGTTTTGATGCAGCTTTGTGGGTATTAATGCAAATGTTTTTCTGACTCTCCAGGTTTAATAGCAACAGCTTATACAACTCTAATTAGCATAACAAAATTCAGTGATGAGGAGTAAAATGCTTGTCTTGTTTGATGTTTCCTGGTAATTAGCAAGAATAATGATTTATGCAGCGTTCCTAGTTCTCAGCTCACAAAAGATGGCAGAGAGCACTCTCAGCAGTTAACTCCGGTCTTGTGGGGAGGACGTAGCTGATGGAAAATACATGTGCCTCTGCGTGCCCTGAGACCTAAGCACACTCACACGGTGCGTGTGTTACCGTATACCCAAGCACAGATGCAGCCCAAGGGCTCGGGGAGGTTTCCCTGCACACGCTCATGTCTGTTGGTCCATGCAGAGTTGTACGATTAGGTGTTGTGTGGGCACGCGTGCTCTCACCAAGTGCTAAATGGCTGCCTTGCCTTCTGGATGGGGATGGGCAGCACTTGTGCGGAGCCAGGGCATGGCTTTTGGTTTAGAGATTGCATCCGTGTGTGTTTGAGATGATAAGTTTTCCCTTCTGCATGCAGCGGGGATGGATTCCTTCTCTTATTGCAAATATTGGAGACAGGGACCCCCTGAAGCAGGTCTGCTGCGGAGGCAGGAGGTTTCTAACCTGCAGTACCCTCTCAGTGCCAGCATTCTCATGATGAGAAGGCAAAGCTGCTGCTGTTGCTGTTGCACAGCCCACGTTTGCTCATCCTGGCAGCAGTGTGCAGCATTCATCCCAAAAGAAACCTCTTTTCCATGTCTTAGGCTAGATGTTTGACCTGAGGCTTTGTAAAACAGAGCGATGTGACTTGTGTGCTCTGTTTTGGGCCAGGAGGAGTTAAAGGTCAAAAGAAAAGAGGCTGTTGCTGGTGTGGCAGACCCTGGCATTTCGCAGGTTGCAGCCCTGTCTGCTTAGCCTGTTTGCAGACAAAGGGCTCTGTATCGCCTTTAATATTTCTCCCCCTCTATGAGCCCTTCTCCTTGGGTCCATGGGGAACAGCAGGCTCTGCCCGGCCAAGAAGCTCCCTTCATCCCCCTTTGCATAAGAGGGGAAGGATTAAAAGTCTCTGCTGCCTTCACCACTGCGGTGCAGCCCCAGTGGTACCCGCAGCGCTCCGTTGCCTGCCGCAGGAGAGCTGCTGGGGACGGTCTGTGCCGTGAACCTCTGGGGAATGCTCTCAGCAGTCCCTCTCCTCGCCCGTGCCATTAAATATGTTATGAGCTATGGTCTTCCCATCAGGCCGGGCACTTGAAGCGCTTGCATTAGCCACAGACCGTTATCTTTGTCTCCTGCTAGCTCCTGCCCGATCCCCCAACACCATCCTCTCCTTACAAAAGCTTTCATTGTATTAACAGCCATAAAGTAAACCATCCAGGGCAGTAAATTTTAAACTAGTGAAAAGAAACCCTCCTTTTATGTGGTATGTAGTTGGCTTTATGGAGGGCAGTGCTGAAGGTGCTTATTGAGATAAACGTTCCAGCTGAGTTTTTTAAAGGACTAAATAATGTTGGCCATTTGTGGGTATGTTAGATGACAAAAATTAGGAGAGAAGTTAAACTACCTGCTACTCAGCATCAGATGAATTTCTGTGGCAATCTGGAAGCAATCTCCGTGCGTGCAGCTCCCCGGGCAGGGTCTTGGCCAGCACAGCAGAGGAGAGCTGCTGTGTTTCTTAAGTATCAGAGCTTGGATGCAGCAGCAGACGTGTCAGTAGCCTGATCCAATACAGCAAATCCTTTGTTTCCTTGCTAAGAAAGCTAATTTTGCAAAGCAAAAGACTGAATGATGTATAATCTGTGAGTGCCTCTAGTCTGTAGCGCTCCTGGGAGAGAGAAATTGTCATCTGAGGAATAGGACAGATGCAGTCAGGGCTCCTCAATTGTATTTCCTCCTTCCCTCCACCCTCCCAGTGTTTCTGAAATGGCTCCTGCCATGAGACACCCCGAGACAAGATGCATTCATTCATATTAATAACATTTGAGTATCTGCATGGGTAAGGTGGCTCAGAGAGAGGCATTCATGATGAGAAGAATAATTTGGTCCAGCCAGTCTTTGCAAACCACTCTGGGGAAAAGCTTTCCCACCCTGAGTGCAGTGGGAAGCTTTCGCTGTGCTGTTCACATAAGAAAGCACAAGCTGATCTGACAAGCTGCGAATGCCAGCATGGAAATGTCCCCTCTGTTCTCTCCGCACAGGCAGCTCCTCCCTGCCCAGTGCTGCTTCGTCGCTTCCCCGGGCTGCTCACACCAGGGGCAGCGTGAGGGGCTGACCGCCCACCGGCTGCTGGGGACGTGTGGGACTCTCCGGGACATCTGGGGTCACACTTTTCCAAGCGATGCAAAAATCACTGGGTGGCAATTGTTCCCCCCGGAGCCGTGCTGCCAAGCACTGGGGTGCTCCAGCCCCCCATCTCGCAGCCAGCTAGGGACAAGGTTCTCTGTTCCAGGAGGTGGTTGCAAGGCACTCAGCTCCCATAGCGTTTTCCAGTGTCTCCCACAGAGGAAATTCCTCCGGAGTGAGATCATGCCCTCCTCTCCAAGGGAGGCCAGATCTGCTGGGGAGCTAGCGATGGGGGAAAGGTCCTGCCTGCAGCCTCTGAACTCCCACTCACCCAACTCCTGCAAAGTGTAATAGCATCCCTGCACTTTTTATAGTGATACTTATTTGTTAGCAAAAATTCAGCAGGCAGAGGTGGCAAACTGCATTGCTGCTTATCCTGTCTTAGTGGTTGGTTTGGTGTTTTCTCTTGTTTGTGCCTTGCTAAAGAATAACAGCATCCTTCGGTGAGCACAGCCCCTGTCCTTGTACACAAGCCCTGCTCAAGGTGAGGCATCGCAGAGATGCTTAAAGTAGAGTCTAACCTGATGCAATGAGCCTTACGCTGGATCTCGCTACACAAATGTTTGTTTCATGCAGGGGTTTTATTTGCTGTAGAAATAATTCAATTTTGATACAATGCCTTTATGATCTTGTGCTTGGCTTGTTAGCGCAGAGTGTAACCCTGAATTGCAGCTAGAGCCGAGGCTAATCAGGAGAGCTCAGAACTGGCAGGAAAAGGACCCTGAGAGGCAGATGGGCAGAGCACGCTGTGGCCAAACAGTGAATAGTCATGCAAACATGGGTAGATATGTGACTGCATATTGAAAAAAATTCCCCTTGCTATCCTGTGTCAGCCAGCATATATACACATACATATACAGTTTAGTGCCACTTTCTGTGGGGTTTCCAGAGGGTCATGCAATCTGCTGCAAAATATATTGTGAATCTTGTTGCTCCTCCAAATTTCAGCCAAGATATCCAAGCTTCCAGCAGCTGCAAGGCAGGGTTGCAGTCTGGAGGACTACGCAAATTGTGGATGCAGCTATAAAAGGTTATGGCAAGCCATGTGGGCTTCAGAAGGTGTGTATAGACCCACTGGTGGGACCTACCTGTGGCCAGAGGGTGCCAAAGGGGCTCCTCAAGGAGACTAAATTAGAGAGGGGATTTGCATGCAACTGGTTTCCAGCATGGCTGCAGCAAGGAGCCCAGCATCAGCTCCAGCGTGAGGTGACAGGCGGAGACAAGGTGGATGGAGGAGAGCCCGGAGCAGGTGCTGCTGTATAACGTTTCCAGACCTTTCTGCTTCGAAAGGCGTGCCGGCTTCCCAGAGCCTGCGTGTGCATGGTTGTGAACAATATAAATGTAAAATTGGCCTTCTCAGGTTCTGAAGATTGCAGTTTGCAGCTGGAGATGGATCACCAATCTTCCAGGGAATTGTGCTCTACAAGGTTAAGCATGTTTGCAGAAGAAATATGGATAATGCTCTTATCATGTATGACCTTTAATGTGTAACATTGTCAGTGACAAAAATGCCATTTTTTAAATGGTTTTCACACTATGGTATCCAGCCATTAATCATGATGTATGTGAGTGACTCTATATTGTTTCTCTGAAATTGCAGCATTAGATTACTTTCCATCCCGGCTGCTCACATGAATTGTACCCCCTGTTACCATGAGCAAGGTTCCTATTTTCCATGCCTAATGTCATTCTGGCCCTGCGTTTACCCAGAGGACTAGAAAGAAACTTCCAAGGCACAAAGACTGCAGCTCTCCTCTCCTTCCTCAACAGACAATTTGTGCATATGTGCGTATAAATGGTGCACTTATTTTAAGATGTCTCTCTAATCCAGGAGTTGATAAATGACTCTTTTGGATGCCTCTGCTGATGTTGCATTTTTAATGTAGACGAACTGTAGCTTTGGCTCTAGTCTGTGTATCCCTGCTACTGCCATCTCCACTCTTCATGGGTTAATGTTTCATCTTGCCTGGTGTAATTTGGGAGTTTTTACTTCCAAAGTGTATTTTGATTTACTGAAGGTAAAAAGCGGTTGGCAGTTTGGTGTTTACTCTTTTGTGGGCTTTTTTTTTTTTTTAAAGCAGTGAGCTTTCAGGTGCAAGTGCTGCTTCTCGCTATACATAACTAATTTTTCTCTTCCCTGCCTGAAGAAAGATGTCACCCAAAAGGGTTGTCAAACAAAATCCCTTACGTCCTGCCTGAGCTATGGTTTTGGGGTCATGGTGTGAGTTGAGGTCTAACTGCTCACTACAGCGCATGGTGGCACGTAACACCTGCCAGTACAGGACTTGTGCAGAGATCAAAAGGAAAATAGAGCTTGCAGGTTGCAACTAAATAATGCAGTCATTATTTGCAGCCCTAACAAATAAGTCCTAACTATTTCTGCCTTTTTCCCCTTTATTGTTGGTATTACAGCACCCAGTCGAAAGCAGGGCTGGTTTCAGCAAAGTCATAGCTGTGGACATCCCGTTCCCAGCCCTGTGTGCCTGTGCAATGGAGTTGGTGTGCGTGCCCAGGGTCTGCTCTGCCCATACCCACGCTGTGCAGGGCACTGCCAGCAGCGCCAGAGCTGCAGCACAAGGCTAGTTGTTCTGCTGACAGCTGGAAGACAGCATCAGGGGCCACGTAAACATGGCTTTGGAGGTATCCCTTGTCTCTCCGTTGGAAAGAAGTTTGCATTATCCATGGTGTCACCATGGGCTTGTTGGGAGCAGATCTCCCTTTGCTGCTGGAGTGGGAGTGAGTGAAATGAGTTGAAGGGAAGTAAAGGCTTTCTGATGGAAATAATGTGGACGTGCCCCATCCATGCAGAACCGTGTATACCCATGGGGGAAGAGAGATTCCGTGTTTCATGTCTCCAAATGTAACTCACTAAGATCTAGTCTTGTTCATTCTCCTCAGTGTCAAACAGGAGTGAGGCCACTGAGACCACTGAGCTCTGCAGCTGGAGTGGGGGAGCGGAGAGTTAGTCTGTTGGGATGAAAATAATTTTAGAGTAACAAAAAAGGTCTGTGTTTTTGTAACCCATTGCTGATTTTGAGGAAGACTTCGCTAGGCCTTTGACATCCTGAGTGACCTTGGGTAAACCACAGGTACCTTTGTCTCTGGGCTAGAGTATCTCTCCCTTCCTCCTACTTTCGTGCAGAGCTCTTTGCTTCGGAAACTTTCCATCTCTTACTACACACAGACGTTAGGCCCAGTACAGCAGGGATTGGTTTCCTTTATGCCACTTCCATAGGGCTCTGTAATCTCCTTATTCTGCTTTCTTACATGACTCTGCAATATTGCAGAGGCAGCAGGTCCCCAGGCACAGGGCGCTGGACCTTCCCCAATGAGCAGTCTGTCCTCAGCAGCATGATCCCTCTTTCTGTCCCCACAGACCCTCACAGGCTTTGCTGCTGTCCCCAGAAATCCCTATTGCTTATTGATAACTTTCTGGTACCAAACTGAGTACTTGTGGCCATAGCAGCCCTTGCTCAACTGGATTTATGGGCTGTGAGCACTCACCTGTGTCTCAGGATGTGCATGGCACCATTTTGGGTATGGCTGAGCGCTGCACCCCTGGGGTGAAACTGGGAAAGGTGGCAGCCAGGCTTGGTCTGCAGGATCCCGAGACAGCCCTGCAGAGCTGCCCTCCCTGTGCCTGAGCCCTTCTCACCAGCCTCCCCCTGCAACTGCGCGGGAGCATCTTGAGATGAATAAATTATGTGTGTGTGGGAGCAAATGCAAAACAAATTGCACATGCACACGAGATCAGGCATGTCTCTTGTCTCTTTGTCTCTATTTCACTGTATGCTTTTGTTTCAAACTCTTACTTTTCTAATGAGTTTCTCCATGCCACGTGCACTGAACTTTGAGACTAATAATGCTGCGAGAGCTTCCCATTTGTTGGTACCATCTAAAGAAGTAATGTGTCTTTCTGACTGCTTGTCTCAAACACACCTTAGACTAAGCCCAGACCTTATTTTCTCAATTTACTCTGACTTGCTCTTTCTCTTCCTTCATTTTACCTTAATAATAAGCCCTGGAGGGCAGTTTGGGATCTTGACACGCACACCCAGTCGTGCTGTGTGGGGGTGCAAAGGGCATTTTGGGGGATGGACTTCCTGCCTGCCTCCCCTCTGGAAAGGCTGATATTGGAGGCATTACTCCATGTTCCACGCCACACAGTAAGTCAAACTCTGCTAAGTAACTAAATAAAGATGTAATTTTAATGATGATTAAATTGAAGCACCTCATTAATTTCATGTGAGAGGTGGGGAAGTACACGGCAGCTCTTTCCCTAAATTCATTGTTTGTCTGGCCGCGAGACGTCCCCTCTCAACGTCTGGTTGAGTCTAATTTAAGTATGTAAATTTAATGGTTCAGTAAGTAAAATTGCCTTTATTGTTTGGAATGGTTTGCACAGTAATTTACGAGCTAGCAAGGCTCATTTGATAGGAGTGTATGATGGAGTAGGTGACTACAGTGAAGGACATGTTTATCTTAAGGATACAGGGGAAGAACGCAGATACGTAGCATCCATAATCAGGGACCTTGGGATAACAGCGCTGCTGGGAGACTCAGGCATGAGCCGGGGGCCCGGGACAAAGGAGCCCTGAGAGCTCAGTACTCAGGCACACCGAGGCATGGCATGGGATGGCATCCCTCATCCTACGTGATTGCTGTCATTGGAGATCACACCAGAAGAGAGATGTGCCAGTACACCAGCTCAGCCTGGGCAGCTGCTCTGTGTGGGACCAATGTCACCATGATGCCCCAGAGAGAGATTCTTATCATCAAAACAAAGCACAAGAGACCTCGCATACTGCAGGAGAGGCAAGGAAATGTATTCAGCTGCATTCAAGTCGTGTCCCCCCCCACCATGATGGTCCTTGGAAAGCCTTCTGCTGGGATGCACAGTGGGCTCAGGCAGTCCCTGTTAGGAAATGAAAGGATTGCTCTGTGTTTGGGGATGGTTTTCCCCAGCAGTGCGAGGAGCTCAGGTCTCACCTGAGGCTGGATTCGTGATGAAGCCAGGCTGAGCTGTGGGTGGTCCCAGTGACCTCTCTTAGCCATCCTGCCAGTGCTGTGCATTGCTGTGCCTCTTCAAGGCTCCTTCATGCTCTAACCGTCTTGTTATTATAGCGTTTTTTATTTTAAAAGGCTTGTGCTGAGGAGCTTGAAGTGCTTTTTAACTTTAATTAAGCCTCTCTACACACTTGAGTTCCGGGAAGTGATTGTCGCTCTTACCTTGTAGGCTGACACGGGAGGTGGCAGGGCTCTGCCCAGGGTCACCCCACTGGGCAGTGCCGGGGTTGGGAAGAGGCCCAGGACACCCACTCCTCCAGCCCTCCTGACAACATCCTTGCTGTCAGAATCCGCTTCCCGAAGCTGCCGTTTGAACAGACAAATTAAGGTAGCAAACTGTAGTTTGTTTGACTATGGTCTGGCTTCCAGAAAAATCTATGTAAGGCGTGTTGCAGTCATAGAAAAATAAAAAGGAAATGGAAGTGTTACAACAAGAAACTGGTCTTTATAAGGTGATACAGGGATAAGTAGGAAAACCTAATCCTTAGAAAGGGCAGGGACTTAGCATTTAGAGGAGAGCCCCTTACCATCATTGCAGAAATAATCCAGAAAAAATCTCCACAGATTTTTTGTTTTAATTTTGCCCATCTGCCCAGATTTTACAGCCTCCCTCGCTCAGGCTGGACACATGTGTGTACACCAGACGCTGCCGAGGGTTTCCTTCTCCTGTGATCCGGGTGCAGAGCAGGAGCGGGCACGGGGAGCAGAGCTGGCCAGGCACCGAAGCCCCAGGGCAGACATGGGGGTCTGCTCTGCACCCCGCTTGCGCATGGCTGAGTCCCACTGACAGCTGCTGCATAGGGCGGAAACTCGCTGCATTTTTCTCCGGCGTTTACAGCCCACAGCAGTGTCCTTTCCCCATCGCAGGTAGCCAGGGAGATAAGGCAGCTGTAGCAGCATTTGCTGCAGCTTCTGGTTGCTGCAGCTTCTGGTTGCTACAGCTGGTGGGAGCAGGACCATGGTTTCAAGAGCTGGTCAACTTAGTGTTTGAATCGGTGGTAAGAAATTTAAGATGGAGGAGGAATATTTATGGTCCTGCTTTTATTCCAAGGTTGAGAAACAAGAGGGCAAACACCACCTTGACGTGCTTTGGCCCTTCAAGTACCTTGCCGGTGGCCCAGAGTACAAAAAGACCACTACCGCGAAAGCCTTACAAGTTGGAGACATCCTTGCTGCTCTGCCTGTACCCTGTCTGTCTTTGCTTGGGCACAGCTTCTGGAGCTGGCAAGACGTATTTAACCCTGTGGCTGCTGCATTGCAATGAGAGACCATTAGCAAGTTGAGCAGCCGCTACAACCCTCTGTGCTGAGAATGCAGGCATTTATTTTGCTAAGTAGACAGTGTGTAGTGAAGAGTGTGATGAAAAAGGAGGGAGGGCTGGGCTATGTGGAAAAAGGGATAATTAAAAAAATGAAAGGAGATCTACCCAATTGCATGGACTGTTTTCAGGGGTTGTATTCCTCAGGCTATGTTCAAGATCTCAGTGTCTTCTCTGCAGTGTGTCCTGCTGCCAGGCTGGGTGAGGGAAGGATGGGGCAGCTTCAGCCAAAGAGATGAGAAACTCCTTTTCTCCCACTCTCTCTTCCCACGTTTGGCTGGTGAGCAGGACCTGCTGACTGCAGTGGTGGTGTAAAAGGAAACAATGGACCCTTTTTCATGGTCCACTGCAGTCATCTGCTGCTTTGCTCTCAGAGTCTTTAAAAATTGAATTTTGGGGGTTGGTGCTTCCCATTCTCCTTCACCTAATGACCCACCACCAAAACCCCTGCGGCCAGTGAATTTGAGCTGTGCTGCTGCAAGGATTTTGCTCTGCTGAAACGGGTATCACGCTAAACCGCAATACTTGTTTATTGTTGTGGTTTCCCCTCATTTTATTTGCTTCCGAGCCTCAAGTATGAGAAAACACACACCTGTTTGTTCTTTGCAGTTATTTCTTGGGCTGCTTTCTGAGGTCTTGCAGACCCCAGCTGGGAGATGCTGCTCCAGGCAGGGACCCTGCTTGCTCATGCCTTACAGGAAAGGGCTGTTTATGCAGGGGAAACACAGGAAAAAAGGGCAGTATTGGCGTGAGGAAAGTAACATGTCCACTTTGTAGCGTTAGGGACAGAAATGCACAATGGACATAACAATCAGCCAAGTTTATTCCTAGCTGACTTTAAAAAACTGTTCCTGCGGTCAGTGATGAGCAAAGAGAGACCGTACCGTATCCTCTGCTGCCTGGGGCAGGCACTGGCGAAACCCCAGCTGGGGCCACCTGCACCCACTGCCGGGATCTCCCGAGGGCAGCAGAGGGATTTGATGCTCCTGCTCAAATCGAGATTTTTTGCATCAGCATTGCATTTCTGCTTGCAGCAGGGCTCCCCACTAGGCAGTCATGCAGGTTTGCAGCCTTTTGTCTCCAGCACTGGCTGCAATGATGGGCAACTGCCTGTTCCTCTGCCTGCAACCCACCCAAACGCGGGCAATGCATGGCAGCTGCTGTCTGAGCAGGATACGCAGAAGGATGAAGAAAAAAGTGCACATGCTGAGGACTGCATACAGAGCCGCTATCAAGGGCCTTGAGACCAATTAGTCTATATTAATTACCTTTTGAGCTAGCCTGCAGCTTTTTGAAATTCCAGCATCATCCCCACCACGAACACCTTTTAGATCCTTCAAAGGGCCAGAGCTACTGGGTACCCCGGGCAGACTGAAATCTCTCGAGTTGCCCAGGCTCAATTATGTCTTTCAACACAGCTCGTCACCTCTAATCCTAAGGCCCAAATATGAGGGCACTGACCTTTTCAAGTCTTGGAAAGGTTGTTCAAATGAGGATGACAACCCAAAAGGGAAAAAAAAAAAAAAAAAGAAAAGAAAAAAAGGGAACAGGAAACTCCATGTGACATGGAAATAATTTCTTGTGTCCATGTGAAGGGTTTTACTCTGCCTTCACTTACATAATTTATCAATTTAGAGATTAGTAAAATTGTACAGTCTGCAAGGAGAGGCAAATTGGTGCATTACAAAGCTTTACAAAAGATTTATCCTAACCGTGATAGGAGAGAGAATGAACTGCCAGTCCTGGACAAAGCAGTTTAGTGCTAAAAAATGATAACGTCAGTTTTGGCTCTGCCTAAAATTAATATTTTACACAATTAAATGAGGGAGATTTCTGCCAAAGTCTTGAAATGGTGGTAAATATTTTCAGGTTCTTTGTTTTAAATTTGTGGGAAGGGGGAGTTATGGATGTAGTAGGGGGTTAATCTTTTGTGGGGGGGAGGTTGCTGTTATTTATATTATGGGTATTAGGGTGCTGAGAGGGCTGGTAGTTTGGTAGGTTTTGATGGAGAAGATATAAAAATTTAATGATGGAAAACAGATATGCAAAGAAACAACAAATTATCTGCCTGAGTTGTGCTGCTTTTGCCTGGGCAAAACACAAAGGAAGTGCATAAATGATAATGAACCAAAATGTCAATAATTGAAGATCTGAGTCACATGGGTAGGGAAACTTTTGTACTAATTATCCAAGTTTCAATCTTGTTGTGTCTCCTTCAGGAGCAGAGCAGCTTTAGCTATTTGAATCGTTTCTTGATCATGCAAACATCCATTGAAATAAATTCATTTTTCTTCCGTGCTTTTCAACTCTTTTCCATAGCCCTGGGATGTGACCGTCTTTATATCAATAGGAACTGCTGCCTGACAACCATTAAATGTGCATTTAAGCCTTTTGCATACCCTGAACATGCTATAGCTGTTCCATGTCATGACTGCTGACGAGCAGGGTCAGGCCCTTTCCTCAGTAGATATTGCTGAGCCTATTAGGCTCTAACGGGGTTAGAACGATTGATATTTACAGCCCTGCCGTGGCCAGCCAGGTTTTTGCAGCCGGCGCAAGGGCTGGCAGCACAAGGGGTCTGATACTGGGCTGAGCCGCTGGCTGAGGAAGGTAGAGAGGGTGTTTATCTCAGTTCCCAAAGGGAGGTGAAATTAGAGGGAGAACGTTGCTGGCTGGATGGGATAAGTGTTGCTGCTTTAAGATTTGTTGACAGCACCAACTTTTTAGACCAAGTCTTTTGGAAACGCTGCAGTGGGAAGCTCAGTGCATGGTTTGTCAGGCTGGAAAAGCAGGGCTCTGCTCACTGTTTCTCCCTGGGATGCAAATGTGCCTTTTGCCTGGTCTCTGTGCTCTGCTCTGGTCCCATCTGAAACACACGGTGATGGCACCTACTTGTGCATTGTGCAGTGGGATCCACGGCAGGGATCACCGCTTGCTGAACACAACCCGTGCTCTGGCTAATCGAGGGGTTCGATAATGCTGTGATTGTAACACGACCGGTGAGTTTTGGTTGATGAATGCTTTTGGGTGAGGCACAGAAAAAGGTCAGAAACTTGATGTACACAGAAATGCTGCAACTAGAGTCTGTCTAAAGCCAGTGGTTTGGAGTTGCCATGCGGTGCTGCTCATGCCATGCAGGTTATTTGCCAGGAGTGGAATCCGCAGGGCTCCCCAGAAGCTGGAGCTTTGCACACCCAGGTGCCATGGCGAAGACCTGGGGTGACACTTGGGAAGGCGATTAGGTGGAAGTCTAGTACTTCAATTCATGAGGTTTTTTTCCTTTCGCTTCAGACAGAAGTGGAAGCCAGAGCAGAGCCTGACCTGGTTACATAAGAGAAAATGTAAAAATAACCTGCGAACATGAGAAGGGAAAGAGCAGAAGTGGACCTGCGTGACAGTTCCTGGCGCTGTCCCGGCTCCAGCAAAGACGCTGCCAGTCCTTGGTCGGACCACTCTTACAGGATGATTATTTCAGCTTACAGAAGTCTGTTGTTGCAATTAAACACTCGGGAAGAGCAGAAAACAAAGGGGAACAGAGCGAATAGAGAGGTGAAACAGCCTTGCCACACCAAATATTAAGAAATTATCTTCTGCTCTGAAAACATTTTAGGCCCAGAAGACAAGACAGAGAAAGGAGATGATGGACTTTGCCTGGAGCTGGGACTTTGGAAGACAAGAGGGACAGCTCTGCAAAACAGGGTGCAGACAGGTTTTTGGGTTTCGGTGTTAGGATGAGAATTGCTGGAGCACTGGCTCAGGGCACTTCTGGTCTGTGCTGCACATCTGCTGCTTTTCCCATTTGTAGAGATGACTTAGGGCAAGGGATGAGGCAAATGAAGCAAGACCTTGTATTTGCTTTCACCTAGGGATGTCGAAGTGCTTTGCAGACATGGGCGAGTACTGTCTGATAAAGGGAGAGCTTGCAAATGGAGCAGGTTAAGTGACCAGCAAGGTGAGGCATTTGTTTCCTTAGGAAAGAGAAAGCAGAGCTCCTGAGCCCCAGGCTTCCCTATCCATGCAACTACACAACAAAAAAATATAGAAGTAAACTGAATAAAGCTCATTCTTTCAGCTAACTGCAGGTGACCACTTTCCCAAGGTAGTTGTTCTCCTCTTTATTCCACTCTCTTTAGCATTCACTGTGCACAAGCAGCCAGCTCACTCCCTCCCAGCAGGTTATAGATGTCAGTCAAGACAAGGAAAGTCCAAATCCCCCATGTCACAGCGTGACAAGGAGGCCTGGATAGTGGTTAAGTGAAGAGAGTAAAGGCTGATTTAGCACTCTCCGTGTTAAAAAGACTTTGAACGGGCAAGTAGGTGTCAGCGCAAGGTGACTGAACAACAACCCTAGGTGTCCTTAGGGTGCACTTGCTGCTACAGCAAGAGCTGTTTGTGTGCAAATCGCCTGCTGGAAGTGCCAGGCATCCGATGGAGTGGCTGGTGTTGCTGCTACTTTGGTTTTTCCCCTTTTGGTTTTAAAAACAGAGTTGTTTTAGAGTTGTCGGCAAGGTGGAGATGGGAAGTTGCATAAAGAAAAAGCACCCAAACGGTGCAAGAAGCTGCCTGAGGCAGACGGACCTGCCGTGGCTTGTGGCCCAAATGCTGCTGGTGATGCTGCAGGGATGGGGCTGGGCTGGGTTTGTGTCATCCCGGGGTTCCCTGCAGAGGCGAGGCCCGATTTCAACCTCACCCTCCTTCCAGCCGCCTGTTGCCATTTTGGCTGGAGGTGCTGCACCGTGCCGCATCCCCATGCCTGGTGCCAGCTGGGCTGGTGGCTCTGGTCGGGCAAACCCCAGGCACCCACAACCCACTTGCAGCCCCTTCCCACCCAGGGCATCCAGGACCGGGCAGCGCTGCCTGCCCTGAGCTGCCGGCGCCGCCTGCTTTTGTCTCACTGGCAGCGTACGTGGGGAAGATTTGCTTTGATTAATATTAACTCTGCGTCGGTGGCTCCTTCCCCACCGTTTTAGCAGAGGACTTCTCCTTCAGCATCGATCCGCCCTGTGTCCACCAAGGGGGTGAGGATCAATAGGCAAAATGCGGGCACAGCTCACCCAACGCCTTTTATTTATTCGTCCCTCTTATTTATTTATTAGTTAATCCGATTTATATTTTTCCAGCTGCTTTCATCTACCGCAGGGTAGTCAGGTCTGTTGCAGGGGGGGCGGGGGTCAGCCAGCCGCTTGGGCTCTGCCTGGCAAAATTGCCCGCGAAACAGCGCAGTCGTCCATCCGACAGTCCGTGTCTGCTGCCAAATATTGTCACCCCGATGCTGTTCGCCGGGACCTCGCTGCCGGGCACCCCCTCCACCCTGCCCGCCATTGCGCAGCCCTCCGCCGCGGCGCTCCCCCCGCCGCCACCGCACGCCTCCTCTGCTCGCAGCATCTCTCCCCTCCGCATCCGCCATAATTGACATTTTCCATCTGACAGGTTCTGTTTTCCCTTCCCGCAGTTGCTAAGGAAACCAGAGAGAGGGCCCGGGAGCCATTAGCTGCCGTCATCGCCTGCCCGTCCGCAGAAATGTCACTTCTGCTAACGAACGCTGGAGAGAAAAAAGAAATAAATAAAATTAAAAAAAAGTTAAAGCCCGAACAAAATGCGGTGCCAAGCTGCCGTCATATTAAAGAAAGGGGGATGGTGTAACGGCCCCCCCGTGTCACCTCCCCGTGCAAAGGTGGTGCATCCCCACCCCGGCGCAGCGGCAGGCCTCAGCAGCCATTCCCTAGCCCACCTTTGCCTGGGTGGCCCCTGCAAAGCGTGGGGGCGAGGGTTTGTCCCAGCCAGGCACCGGTGCCCACGGGCTGTCCCCAGCCGTGGGGAAGGGCAGAGAGGTGCCCGTGGGGGTTTCTGGACCCCGAAATGGAGGTGTCGAAGCCCCAGCTGCCCTCCTTCAGTGTGCATACCCCCCAGGGCTGGGACTGCAGGCATGCGAACAGCCTCCCTCTGTGCTTCTTGCTGCCTTGCTCCTGCTGCCGTGTTGCAATTTTAAGTTCTCTTGAAGCGCTTTGTTATTAAAAAGTAGATGGTGGCCCTTCGCTGCTCGCCGACGCGACGGTGGGGAGATGGGCTGCGGCAGCCCTTACAACTCCCTCTTGAATTATTAAGTTTTCAGATAACAAACATCCGCTGACCAAACCGCTGTGGTTCTGCAGCCTGCCGTGCGCAGGTTGCTGTATCGTGTGGAAGTTTAAGACTTTGCTGCTGTCTTCGTAAATTCCTGCAGCGTTCCTTTTGCTTCCTTTCAGAAACTTTTATTCCCCATCGTGGTTTCTTCATTCCCTTCCCCTCTTATTTAGAGTAATGCCACTATTCTACTAATTGGAAAATCAGATACAACGGGATCCAGCACCTCGTTGGAAACCCCACATGCAATCTGTGGTGGAGCTGGGGAGAAAGCTAAAATTTCCCGCCATTCCATTTTGGAACATCTTCCATTCTTTACTCCCTCATCAAGATATCAAACTGAAGGAGACCCAGGCTCCTCAGAGGCACTGCCAGCTCCACGCACACCCCGGGTTGTCCTCTACAACCTGCTCCAAATGAAGATAGAAAGCCTTCTCTGTTCTAGCAAGTCTGCATGACCAATGTGGTTACTGTAGATTCACTGAAAATTTATTTCTTTTGCTCATGGAAGTGCTCACATGCGGCAAAGCCTTCAGGGACTTCTGCTTTATTATTTGATGTACCTCAGTGCACACTCACAAAACAACATTTTCAAATATTTGTCGCAATCAGGTCTGGTGTTGGTGAGACTGTGCTACGCTACAGCTGGGACCAAGAACTGTATCTTTGCCAAATCTTAAGTTTTAAGAAAAACTTGAACTACTTGGAGGTTCAGATGACCTCCGAGAAGTTTGAATTTCTGGTCTCTGGAGAGGTACTGTTTGACTTTTGTGCCGGGTTTTGTCCTTTCCTGCTAGTGGTCCTTTGCCAGCGGTGGGAAGAGAAATGCAACCTCAGAGAGAAGGCACCAGATCTGCCCCTCTTCCCTGCTGAAGCCCTGTCAGTAATGCCAAGTAAGGGGTTTCAGCCCTGCATTTCCCTTCATAAATGCATGGCAATACAAAACTACGAGCCAGAGCTTTCCATAGGGTTTCTTGTGCCATAGCTTTGCCCACTTCTAGCAGCCAGCTGAGGGTTAATTTGGCAGGCTGCTGGCTGAAGGCAGCAAGTCAGAGCTAAAGGTGGTGGTGAGTGCCATGCTCTCTGGATCCTGAGAAACAGCCTGAGATGGTGCCATCATGCAATTTCTTGTCTCCGTTGCCCCGTGCTGGTCTTGGGACCGTGGAGCCCCTGTCACTACTTGTACATTGTCAGTGCCTTGTCCGCAGTTAACTCTGGGGAGTGTTTCCCTGACGTTAGAGCGAGAAATGGCCACATAAAATGAAACAAAACACTTCCCTGAGTGAGCTAGGCAGGTCCCGGGTGGCTGCAGGGCCGGCGGGGCGATGTGCAGGAGGAAGAGGAGGGACGGAGCATGCCGAGCTCGGTCTACCTGGCTGGTGAAAGGGGAGGGGGACCCCGGAGACTCATACACGGGTGTTTTGGCTGTTTGGTCTTCTGATTTTATTTATTTTTTCTTTGCGGAGAGTGAGCAAGCCCCAAGGAGAGACCTGATGTATAGAGCTTTATTTCTGTCTCCTGCCTGCTTTATGGTATTCTTCCTTACCTCTGTGGGTAAATGTTGGCTCTTTAGTGGCAATGACTGCATCTATTATGCAAGGCTGAGGAAGTGGTGAAATAACAGCATGAGAAATGTGCTCGAATGAGTATTCAAATGCGAACATAACGAGTGCAGTCAGTGTAGCACTGAGTCCTGAGGGACGTGGGAGCTTTGGTTCGACTTTTATTTCTTTAAAAAGAAAGCCTTAACCCTCCCACCCCCTGGGTATTATTTTCAAATTAATTACTCTCATTACATTAATTGTGTGAGTGCCTGTTCCATTTTCCCCCCCTTTCAGTGGGTTAGGCTAGAACAGGGCTGCTAAAAATATAAAACCTAGGCTTCGCACAGCAACAATTAATCCAGAAAAAGGAATGCTATTGCTGCACACACTGTCCTTGTTTAACAGATAATAAATAACAATTAATAAATGATCCTGTGTTGGAGCACTCCCTCCCCCCAGATGTAATGCTGATAAATTTCTCTCTCGCTTGGGGGTTAGGGAATGCCGGCTGTTTAAAGGCAAACTACAAATCTAAAATGAAAATTGAGTTCTGACTTGTCATATGGCTGAAATGCCCTCCCGTCTAGGCTGGGGTGGGCATTCATCGCAGCTGTGATGTATGTTTTAATTTACCTAGTATATGTTATTAGATTATAAGCCCCTTAGGGCAGGGATCTCATGTTTTATACCTCTAAAGCACTGCACACACCTATTGAACTATATAAATACCTTTTACAAAATGAATTTGTCCTCCTGCTGTGAAATCCTGCCATGCCTCCTGGTTTGCATAAATATCCTAGGACATATCAGTCTGCGGCGATTTTGACATGGGGGCTCCTGTGGAAATTCTGGTGGTGCCCGTGTCCCAAATGCCATGACAAATGTGACTCTGCCAGAGAGGGGAGAAAGATCTAAGAGATTTTAAATTGTTTGGGGTTGGTTTTGTTGGTTTGGGGTTTTGGGTTTTTTTTTCAAAAACTGTAGTCTTTTCTAGTATGTTTTATGGGAAAGATGCTGGAAACCTGGTAAACTGGGACATTCAGTGAGTATTTCAAGTCTTGGGTTCATTTCCACTTCAGTGCTGTGTTTCATGGGCCTGACCCGGGGCAGGCTGGGTGCTCCTCCCACTGGTGTTTTCCCCCAGTTTTACCCTCACTCTGAAATGTCACCAGCGATGGGTGACCTACCCCACTGGATTTTCATTTTTCCTGTATTTTTCTTTTTTTAATCTTACCCTGCTGCTTAAATTTCTTGTTTAATACTGAAGCACCCCTCTCCCCGACTTGGTGCTCTAGTTCAGCATCTTTTCACTGAGGATCTTCAAAGCACCGAAGGCAGTGATGTGCCAGGGCTCAGTGAAACGCAGTGGGAGATGAGCTCACCTTCAGTGATTTCTGCCTGAATTCTGGGAGCAGAAAATGAGTGTGCAGGCTGCTGCCCATCCATATAGGTTGTTGTGCGGTCTGGACTCACCTACCCTGACTCAATCCTTAGTCCCAAGTACGCTATCAATAAACTCCTCTGCCAAACTCACAGCTTCTGTTGAAGTTACAAAATATCTTAATGAAAAATATCCAGACTGCAAACACTTGAGAATCTACTGTATCTCATAAGTTGATTTTAATTAAGCTTTGGGTCTTCAAATTAATATGCATCTGTTCTGGTCTAAGCTATTGGAGTTGGGTTGGTTTATCCATTTATATTGAATGATTAAGAGGAACAGGCGGATAGACTCATGTCTCTAAACTTTCTTTTCTGGTCACTGCCAAATGCAGGTTTTGTGTCCCTCATGTAGAAGTGCTAAGTCAAAAAAGTTTGTTCTCATTAAGTCAAAATATTTATTATTAAAGCAGTGGAATCTGGAGTTAATCCCTGACTTGAGTGGAGGTGCTTGCTATTTACACCATTTTAAATGTCATAAAACTTACCAAGTGCTCATATCTCTGTGCTCCCAGCAAAACAGCATTACAAGAAATGACTGTTTGCCCAAACTATTCAAAGAATATGTAGAATTTCCCACTGTGTGAGAAAGGCAGAACAAAAGGTGAGCCAAGAGCTAAATGGGATTAGGTGGTAAAATATTTTTGCTTGACCTGCTTCTGCAAATATGGCTCATGTGGGTATGATATTCTGGGAGGACTGACCTTCCCAGGCAAAATTCGAGCCTGCTTTCCATGGGTGAATCTCAGAGGAAGATAACTTCAGGTTTCCCAGTAGCAGGGGGGGTTGAACACAACCCTACTCATCTCCAGGCCTCAGCAGACATTTTCTCTACTGTCTCAGAATTGCTTCTCCAGTTGCATCCTCCAGTCTTGGGGAGCCTCTGTGTTAGAGGGGAGACGTCCAGTCGGTAAGCTCCTGCAGTGCAATTGCATAATTAAATAATCCTTGTGATGTTTTGAGAGGATTTTCACAGTAGTGTTTATTATGTAAACTCTAGGCTGCTCTTAATGTCCTGGCTGCTGTCTGAAAGGGAGCACGTTGGGAAGCAGCACTTTGTTCTTTGCATCAGCCCAGACTTCTATAAGCAGTTGAGTTGTGTAGAGCTCACAGCAGAGCAGCGAGATGAAAATCTGGCAGGAGACACCACCATCCTGTAGGAAACCAGTCACACGGCCCATTCTCTACTTTCTTACCACTTCTGCACTGGGAGGACATGGACCAGGGTGTGTGTGAGGCCAGTGTGCAATGTCACGAGAGTGAACCAGTGTGTCCTGCTTCCCCCAGGGATTTGTGCGGGTTTATATGGCCGACCTGTGATATCACTGCACTCACTAATCATCTGGTGCGAGAACAGCATCCTTGTTGCTAATGTTGGAGAAAAAGTGTTTCCTTTGGTACTTGTGAAGGATGCAGCTGAGCAGAGCTCTGCATGATATCCCACAGCTGCTGCTTTTGGTTTGGGCCCACATAAATTGCCCTGCTCCAGCTGGCCATGGTGCTTCTGGACAGCACAGCGCGTGTGCCATGGGATGTCACCAGAGCTGCTCCTGGTGGGGTTGCTGGGTGGGGGACAGCAGGCTGGGCCAGCTCCACGCGGTGGCCCCAGCCACGTCACTGCTTGGCCTTTCACGTTGCATGAACCGGGCGGAAAATGATTAATTAGTTTTCACTTGGCTCAAGCTCACTGCTTAATCTGTGTGTGCCTTGGAAAGCTGTGGACAGACCTGGCCTGAAACCAGGGAGCCTGGAGACAAATTGGGAAGATAGAGAAACACAAAACAAAATGTGATCCAGTAAAACAGAGGAACAACATTTCCCAACTTCAGATCGTTAGAAAGGTTCATTTGGGATTTGATTTGGCTGGGAGCGATGGTGAACCAGCTCCTTTCCAGCTTCAGGCCATGGGCAGATGGCCTCTCCTCGGTCCAGCTGCCCCCACTGGGGCTGTAGCACTGCAGCTGTTCGGGGTACCCATGCATGTGGCTCTGATGGTGGGAAAGGTCTTTGGAGGGTACATTTCTGGCCTGGCTATTCCCCAAAAGCCACCCGTAGGGGTGCCACCCTCCCCAGCTTGCTTCCATCTCAGGCATGTTGCGGCCGGGCTAGCAACGCTGCCACATGTGTGACCATTTCCAAATGATTTGCACGTGTTGGTAGTTGCCTAGAGAGAGCTTTTTCTCCTGTTTTCTGTGCTTGTGTTTTGCTTTACTCACATGCGTCTTGGCACCTTCCCCCAGGGAAGGAAACATCAGGTGGGTTTTATGCCTCAAAAAAGTTGGGGCAGGAGCAGAGACCCCTTTGGCAGTGGGGTGGTCCCCTGAGTCACTGGCCACCACATGGGGCAGATGCTTTGCATGGCACAAGTGTCTGGGCTTTGCTGAGAGTCTGCTGAGACCTCCATGGTGTCCAAGGCAAGGAAGGGGCGAGTCCCTGTGTCACTGGGCTGAGGCCAGAGGTAGCTGCGGTTGCTGGTCACCCCTAGTGCTTGTGCAGCCCCCAGCCGCCTTCAAGCTTGCCCCTGCTCACTGTCCAGGTCCCTGGGGCCCTCCCTGCTCCTCTCCAATGCCACACCATCTCCTGGGTCTTTCTGGGGTTTGCTCTAGGAGAAGGGAAGACATCCACTCAAATCTCTCAGGAGAGCAGTTTCCCATTAGCAGGTTGACTCTTTGCTATCAAATGTCTTTTGGGAGCAGCGCTTGGAGCTGGTAGCATCAGTGCAGGGAGACAGCACTGAGAAAGCACTTTCTCCCAGCAGGCATACATGCTGGCCAGCCGTTTATCCACAGCATCCCTGGCCACCAGCTTGGGTTCCAGGTGTCTCACAAACTAGATCCCACATGGGGTCTGTTCCGTAAGCAGTATGTACATGGCAGCCGTCAGCTTCATGGCTTCATGGCTAATGAAGCTGGTGAGGGCCTGGAGCACAGGTCTGATGAGGAGCGGCTGAAGGAACTGGGGTTGTGTAGCCTGGAGAAAAGGAGGCTGAGGGGAGACCTTATCGCTCTCTACAACTGAAAGGAGGTTGTAGTGAGGTGGGTGCTGGTCTCTTCTATCAAGTAACTAGTGATAGGACAAGAGGAAATGGCCTCAAGTTGCAGCAGGGGAGGTTTAGATTGGAGATTAGGAAAAATTTCTTTACTGAAAGGGTTGTCAGGCATTGGAACAGGCTGCCCAGGGAAGTGGTGGAGTCATCATCCCTGGAGGTATTCAAAAAGCGTGTAGACAAGGCACTGCAGGACATGGTTTAGTGGGCATGGGTGACGGTTGGACTCGATGACCTTAAAGGTCTTTTCCAACCTAAATGATTCTATGATTCTATGATTCATCTAGACTATGTCTAAGCTGCTTCCTGCCTGCAGAGTAGGGACCAGTGCTGCAGGGATGGGCGATGTAATCCCAAGTGCCCCGGTCTACCTCCCTTCTCCGCAGACTGGACATGAGACCGTGGCTTTGCTCGGTCCCCTTGAAGGGCTCCTCTAATTGCCTCCCACCTCCTCTGCAGGAACGTTGGAGGTCAGACCTTCATTTTGTGGAGTGGGAAAATATTGAAATTCAGTTATTTTACACAGTGAGGGGAAGTCACAGAAAGGGGAGGTCATGTTCCTGTCCTCCATGCACGATTCAGTCCTTCTGGGTCTGCAGAGAGATGGGGCACGGCAAGGTTCCTGCTGCCTGCAGGACCGGCATGGCTGGCACATGGAGGGATGGAGCCACCTCAGTCCCTACACAGCGCAGATCTGGGGTCAAGCTGCCAGGGTCTGCAGGGGCAGACCGTTGGTATAACTGCACCCACATGGCAATTGCAAAGCAGGGTGCTGGTTTTCTGCCTGCATGGATGTACACAGCCACTGCAGCCAGAGGGACGCAGACTGGCTGGTTTTGTGTCTGGCCATTGACAGGCCCCAGCGATGTCTCTGTGACTTGCTCTCTATTCTTTGCACCGCTTTGACGCCACGCTGAGTCTCATGTTAAGGGACATGTCTGTTAGCTCACAGGGCGAGCTGGGCTGGAGACTGCAGGATCTGTGTGCTGCTTCTTTGCTTTGCAGGAGGAGAAGCTGGGGAAGGGCAAGCACCTAAGCCTCTGGGAAGCTCTCGCACCCTTTGTGCTTGCCTGCAAAGATTTGGGGAGCATCCCCAAAGGCAGGAAGATCTGTTTTGGGGGGACTTGCTGTTTACTTTGGTGGCACAGGTGTCGAGCATGGGATTTTAACGTCTCTAAGCATGAGCGTCCACCGTGGCATTGTTCCCGCAGCCCTGGCTGTGCGCTCACAAGCCTGCTGCAGGCTGTACTAAAAATAGGATGCAAACATCATCCCTCTGCCACCATCCAATCAGTAGCACGGCGCGGGGACGTGCACCCCGCTCACCGTCAGCTGCCTCTTCCCTCCAGCTCGCAAGCTGTTGACAACTCTGGACAGACTGGAGAGGGGGATGGTTCTCCTTCTAGGAGAAAACAAGAGCTTCTCGTTAGGAGTCAGAGGAGAGCTGGGCATTCAAGCATATGGGGCCACACAGCAGAGTGACTCACACTAAGCCTCATGCCCTTCGCTGCCCCAAAACTCTGTCCCAGCTGATAATGTTGGAAAAGCAATAGGGAAAGGCTGCAAGCGAAGGTGAAGAGTGAGATCATTTCCAGTGGTGTAGCCAGAGGTCTTATCTGTAGTGTCAGCGTGTGGATTTGGTTACGAACAAGTAGGGTGAGGTTTGCTGCTCTCATCTGCAGGACAGCCAATTTTTCCAACATGCTGCTGTGACCTAGAGTCTCTGAGTCCTTGTCCCCTTTCCCAGGAGCATAACTGGGAAGCAAGGTTTTGGAAAAACTAGCCGGGGGTGGGGTGGGGGGGTGGTTAGTTTGGCAGTATTCTTCTAATATGTGCTGTTAAGCATCACCAAGTTGCAGATCATTTGCAGTAGCAAAGGGCAAAAACCATTTTTTCTTCCAAGAGGAGTTGATTCAAAACTGTTATTCCTTTTCCTCTACCATAATTGTTTTGTCAATAGTGCTTTGCTGAATATTTACAAGATATAGTAAATACCATAAAGTACCTATAGTCTTAGACAAATACAATATACAAGC
The DNA here is from genome assembly GCA_013401275.1 of Pandion haliaetus. Classification (NCBI taxonomy): domain Eukaryota; kingdom Metazoa; phylum Chordata; class Aves; order Accipitriformes; family Pandionidae; genus Pandion; species Pandion haliaetus. The sequence continues at coordinate 72,357 of VYZV01038644.1, read as the reverse complement.
TATTGCTTCAGATACAAGAACCATTGCTAGAAATGTAAATCAAACCTTTGCTGAGCCTCAGAATATGGAAGATAATATTTAGGTTTTATTAGGTTTCATTTCTATACCTTCTGTACTTTCCAAGGTTGGGTTAGGAGTAGACGTGCCAAAATCCTAAGGGGGAACCTGTAATTACAAGATTCACAGCCTGTTTATACAGGCTGATGAAACCTGAATAGGTCTGACAGCTATTGCCTTCACTTCCAAACTTACGACTGTATCTCCCATCCTTGGAGCACAGGGAGTTTTATCTGTTGTTCATAGCAGGGTGATGTTGTAGTGGTTTACTTTGCCAGACAGACCCAGTAGGCTTTTTCTTCTGTTGGTGAAGGTAGGAAAGGACAACCTACCTCTGCTGTCCCAGTGGCTGGGGTGGTATTGCTTGCTCTAATTTATATCTGTTGGCTGGAAAGCTGTGCACGACCCAGAGGCTGTTTTGGCAGGCTCAGTGGATGGAGAGCTCTGGTCTCTCCCTGATTATGTGTGTCATTTCCACAACCCCCGATAGAAGTCCAGGAATCAGCACTCCAGGAAACACTCATCAAAACCAGACCAAGCCAAGAGAGGTCAAAGGATCCCAGAAGACTCTATGGAGGTGCCCAGGAAAGTGTCTTTCCATGGGCCTCTTGGTTTTGTTTCAGGTGTTTCTAAGCCTTAAATCTATGCTAAGATTTTACTGTCTCAGAAGACAAAGTGGGAAGGACAAGCCCATAGGAACTCTCCCTGACCCCTCCAGGCAGGAATTATAGTAAGTTTTAAAAGCACCTAAAAGCAAAGCTGCTCATTTCTGCTAACCCCATCCTCCATGGCCCCTATCATGCTGCAGCTGCAAGGGCTCTGTGCCTAGATTTTGACTAGATTTGATATTTGAAGTCTTCCAGATGTCAAGATGCAGCTGAGAGCTGGAGCCCTATCCCTGCAGCCCCCAGCACGAGGACCGTAGCCCAGCTGAGAAGCGGCCACAGTATTCCAACCCAGACAGATCTGTTTGGGAATAAAGGGACAGAATATACAGGGAAAAGGTCCTGGGCTGACGCTGCCAAGTTTGGGTATTTTGCAACCCCCCTGAAGGGCAGAGCAGAGACATTTAGGTTCATGGTTAGTGCCTTGAGCAGCAGTGCAGCTCTTCCACCCTTCTTCCCAGGAAATCTATTCCTGCAAAGCCACAACCACATTCAGCCAGGCTCTGACTGATCCAAAGCCCCATTGCTCCCCGGCTGGTTCACCCAGAGGTTTTTCTTGGAGCCAGAAAGANAAAAAAAAAAAAAAAAAAATCAATGCAGGAAACCCAGTCACCCCAGCTCCACCCCAAACCCTACTATGCACCAGCAAATCCCTTTTACTAAACCTCATTCACCAGAAGGAGCCTCTCCTCTTTCAAATACAGAAAAGGATTTTTTTCCCGTTCCCAGGACTTTTTCCTGCCACGCTTCAGTCTTGCCTTGGGGTCCTTCCTCCCAGCAGCCTGCATTGCCACCATCAGTCCCTTCCCATTCACAGCCAGCAAACCCAGCTCCATCTCCTCCTCCTCCTCCTCCTCCTGCTGTATCAGTGTCCTGGGATGGCTCCCAGCGAGCAACAGGCTCTGCCGAGCCCCAGCCACATGTTTTATCTCCCTCCAAGATATAAGTTATAAGTAAAATAACATTATCTCATTGCATTACATCTCTCCATGCCAGGGGCTCTGCGGCTTTTTGTAATGTCAGAGCAAGAGCCAGGGAAGGGCTCAGTGCTGAGAGGGGAACAATAGGCATTTAAAAAAATCACCATTTCCTTTGTATCAGCTGCATACTTTAAAATGATCGTTCTTACCCTTTTAAAATACTATCTAAGTTTCTTGCTGGGCAATTAAGATTCCCCAAATGACAGTAGCTGCTAGTTTTATCTGTGGAAATGGATGCTGGTGGAAAGACGTTATTATACTAAAAGGTTGGTTTGGTTGTTGTTTTTTAAAGGGAGGATGTTTTCTATTAATTATCTTTTATATACTCAAACACTGTCTCCCATTACTCTTCCAAGTCAGGGACAGTGAGAGATGTGTCAGGGCTGGGGAACAACACACAAGCAGTAAGATTAATTGACACTTAGAAATCAGATTGTGATGAATAGATCTCAGCCTCCCAAGGAGATCCATCTTCTTTAGGGTGCATTTAGGGCTCAGGCTGCCTTTAATATATGCAATGAAGCATCTTTACCTTGCATATGCTACTGCTGCTAACCCCATGGCATGACATCCTCGCCGCATACGGCTGGCTGGTGATAGGATATTTTACAGTCCACTGGTTAGCGGTTTCTTGCTTTTTTAGGTACTTTTTAAAGTGTTAAAACAGAGTGTACATGAATCCAGTGGCCAATAGCCTAAGGGCTTCTGAACCTCCGGAGGGGCCAAAGTTCTTCTCTTTTCTTTCCCACTCTTCAACACAGGTACATTTCATTTCAAGAGTAAGAGACATTGTCACCCTCAGGCAAACTGCCCCCTCCCCAAACTCCTTTCTAATCAGGCTATTTTCTGATAGTCTACCTCTCAGCTCAGTGTTCAAAGCACCACAGATGCCACTGTGGAAGTGATTACAATTTCATTAGCTGTACAAGCCGAGCAGGAGAAAAAGCAATACAGGAGGGGTTTGATTCAGCATCGGGAAGAAGGACGCAGAGCATGCCAATCAACGAGAAGACAGGAAAAAATAGATGCCCTAAACGTGTAAAGCCACATTTAAGAGAGCAATGCAAACAGGTGAGCCTGCAGGAATCAAAGCACGGTGGGAGCCTGGCAGCTGGTGTGGGTGCACACCTAAGAGTGCCCTGGCATCTGCAGCCCTTGCCAAGTCTTTGGGGTTATCCCCAGCCCTTCCTGACTGTGAAGCTGGGGAGAAAGAGGGGGAGAAATCTTACTGGTGACACCTGCCTTTCTCCATAGGGTCATTGCAGCCCTTGCTGCCACGCAGCACTTTCTCCCATGCACTACCACCTCCGCTCCTACTTACTCCGCTGTGTACTTTCCTGTAACTACCCCTTTGAAAAACAAATAAGCGGTTGAAAACAAACACATTTAGCTAGCCGTTTACATGGCACTTGACAAACACGGATTACAGCGTGTTCCTGCCCCCGAAGACTTTACAGTCTCAGGAAGGCAACACAAACATAAAACAACAAATCCTGAGAGGAACTGCTGAGGCAGTTGCCTGAAGGAGGGAGGATGGGAAGGGAGAGGAAAGTTCCTCCTGGAGTTTGGGAAATGCTGGGAGGGAGACCATGTGTAGCTCTGCTAGCCCAGTCTTCGCAGGGTGAACTGTCCCGGCCCCCTCAGCACTGCCAGCTTTCCCTGGCTGTGGGGAGGCCGCAAGTGCCTCAGTAGCTTTAAATCACTTTGGGTCTGAGGCGGGTTTAATTGTTTGTTTGGATATTTTCGAGTGCGTGAAGGTGACTTGACTTTCCTCCGTCCTCGCTGTGGCATGGCCCTTGCCCTCCGAGGGACAGGCTCGCACGCCCTCCTGCCTCGCAGAGGGGACGAGGATGGCGGGAACAGCAGAAACCCAACGGCGTTGAGAACGAGAGGGCGGGAAATATCGAGGAGGACCCACAGAGGAGGCTGGAAGCAGCAACCCCGTGGCACTAGCTGCGCAAAACTGAGGGGGTCTTCTCCACATGCAGGGCTTGCAGCTGAAAGGGGGTGCTGCATTCCAAGCATATATTTTCTTTTTTAATAGTGCTGTGCTTTAAAATCCAGCGGTGACAAGGAGGGAGGAGAAGAAGATAGAGCATTTCAGCATTAACACTGCTCTTCTGTTCATAATAACATGCTGGTACTTTTAGGAGTGTCTCGGAGCTTAAGGGGTGAAAGGTGAAGTTATCTTTCAAGAACAGCACTAACACTACAGAGCTACTTAATGCGAGCTGGGAATAATACAGGGCCACGAGTTTAACCGGACAATGTTGTACTGGGTTGGTTTCATCCTGTCTGCGTTGGACAGTAGTGTTTTCCTATTGAGTCAAGGGTTTACTCTTTCCCCCCCCCCTTCTTTTCTTCCCTTCTCTCCCTGCCTTTGCTTAGACCCAGTTAGCATATCCGCTGCTTTGCTGATGCAGTGATGGTTCCTTCTGCTGCCGGGATAAGGGTGGGCTGCTCCTGCAGCAGTGGCCTGCATCGCAGTGCCCTTCTGTCAGCCCCTGGAGTGCCGGCGTGAATGCGCGGAGTGCAGCGCTTGCTCTGTGTGTGTGTGTGTGTGTGTGTGTGTGCGTGCACACGTGTGCATTCATGTGCACTCCCGCATGCTAAATCTTTTCCTCTCAGCAAGCTGTGCTGTGCACAGGAGAGCAGAGGCGATTGCTTCTGCAAGGGCTTTTGTACAAGAGGGAAACTCTGCAAATCTTTCTGTATTTACCATTTTTCCCTTGTTTGTTACAGCGTGGTGCAAGGAATGCCTTTAGTCATGCACTGCGTGGGTCTCCTCTCCCCTGCCTCAGGTGAGGCTGGTGGCTGCGAGCAGACTCTTCCAAAGGTGTCTGGGCATGCTGCTCTGGGCAGGGAGCTAGGACTTTGCTCTTCTACCTCGCTCTGGAGCATTCATCTGCATCATCCATTGCTGCCTGGGCAGACTGAGTAGATGCTTTTGTAACCAGCCTCACATTTCTCAGGGCTGGGGCAAGTCAAAATCTTGGGAATATTTCCATCTCCCTGCCCAGGATGTGGGAACAAGTGAAGGAGAAGCCCAGCGATGCTGCCTCCCTCTTGCAATGCTCCTTTTCTCATTTTAGTTTGCACCTGGGCAGTGCCAGGCAGGTCGTAGGAAGTACCGTGCTGTGACACAGCCTGGATGGAGTGGTATTTGTTAAGATGGATGAGGCTTTCCAGGGAAAACAAGGACCCTGTTTTCAAACTTAGGGCCATATTTAAATCTGTAGGCTCTGGGCAGTGGAAAACAAGCTGCTTCTTGAGGTACAGCTTATCACATGCATTGAAATTTCCTTGGTTTGTGCCAGAGCCTGGCAAAGCAGACTGGTCACGGCTGGGAGAAGCGAGAGCCGGTGGGGAAAGTCAGCATGTCATGAGAGCATGAGCAAGGATTCGCATCAGACCTTTATACTTGCTTCACCCTAAAAAATGCTAGAGATCTTACTTCTATAGCCTTTTCTGTGTTATTTTTAGACTGGCTCCTAAAGAAGCGTGGCTTAGGTGATTGCACTCCTTGTACTCAGCCGAGACTGGTTGTCAAGCCTAACCTATTAACTTCTCAGCTCAGTGCTTTACTTCACTGGCATGTGATTGAAGGAGTAAAATCTCAGTGATTTTAACTACACATTTCAGAAAAGTTGGTGGGCAGGTAAAGGAAAGAGACTTTAACAGTAATAGACCCCACTGAGAAGGGCTGTGGTGTGGGTTCTGGTGCTGTGAAACATCAGAGGACCCACCTGGGAAAAGAGATCTTAAACACAGGCAGAAAATACAGTCACGTCATGAAATATTAGGCACCAGAGAGTCTATTACTGACTAAGGGTTCTCTAAGTGCAGTGACTGATGTCTGTAACAGGATGGTCTCAGAAGCTTTTCCTGTGGTCGGGACATTCACATCTGTCTCCCTTCTGGATTCTTTAGTGGCTGCTAAGGCATTGAATCCACAATCTGCCTTGGATAAAATGCCAGGCAATGAGACATGATGCACAGGAATTCGTTAGTCCTTGTGTTGGAAGAACTGCTTTCCTATGGCACTGGAATAGTGTATGTTCAGCAGGTGACCACCACCTTCTTGGCCAGTATTCTTCAAGCATAGCCTTCTGCCCTGTGAGCCAGATGTGACCCAAGACACATGGTGAGACAGCCCTGGGACTTCTGGAGGGGCTGTACAGACAACAGAGCTGAGAGCAAAAGAAGCTGGCATGACTTTTAGTGTCCTGGAGCAGCAAGGAAGGTGTTGACTGATTTACTGCTCAGCAGTTTGGCTTTGTATGCTTTGAAACCACCTGCTTCCCCCTTTTTCTGTTGGTTTCTTCAAAAGAAAACTGGACCAAACACGGGAAAGGTACCAAGCTGCTGCGATCCCAGAGTGTCGGCAGCATCAGTGGGTTGAGTTTTACTGGAAAGCTGGATTTTTCAATTCTTCAGACTTTTTGTGCTAGAAAGCAGGGTAGCCAGACAAATATTTGTTCACTGACTCCCTTCCTCCGCTGTGCAGCAGGGATTGTGTGGGGTTGATTTCAGTGTATTTTGGGAATGTGCCTTTCCCAGTGGCACCCTTCAGCAGCATCCCGAAGCCGAGAGGTCATGAACGGCCGAGCAGCTCTCTTGCATGGAACTAAATGCGAAGTACCAGAGGAAGAATGGCTACAGTCGGCTGGAAAGGTCCCCCAGAGCAGCCAGGCTGCAGTGGCAGGATATTGCTCCCAGGTGGAAGAAGTAATGAAGGAAAATATCATGGACTTTTAAAGATCTGAGCCTCCAAATTGCTCACTCGCTGCAAGAGGAGCGTTCCTGTTGCTCGCAATCTGGATCTGGTTCTGGGGCACAGTATAAGTTATAGCATTGCTGCTATAACCCGGCATTTCCACCTGTGCACATGGCAGGCATGCAGCAGACCTGCCCATCATCAGCATCATCTTCTCTTGCCCAGGTTATACATGTTCCTTTCCTGCCCAATGCCAGGAACAAATTTCTGCAGTGATAGCTAAGGGATTGGGTAAATGGGATCTGCTGGAATCTGGTTGGGTTGAAACTGCCCTGAAGGAAGCACAAAACCCCCATGGCATCAGAGTCCTTCAGGCAAGCATGTTCAGTGTGGCCTCCTGTGGCACTGGTGGTTCCCTGCAAGGCCTCCTTGTCCCCTGGGGTCAGCATGGACATATCATCCCCGTTCCTCACAAAATGTCTTTGCCAGCATCAAGGTGATTAGCACGAGGCTCCAGATCAGACTCATTTTCTCCTTGTCTGCCTGCACCTTGGAATTTTCAAAAGCCCCAGGGCTAAACCTTCCTTTGGGCTGTGGTATCTTCTTCGTGCAATACATACCATCAGAAGAGAAGAGAAGCGTGTTTGGGAAAAAGCTCTGGCTGCTCCTGCTCTCGGGTGATGCTGCAAACGCAGCAGGCTGTGTCGTGTCCTCACGGCGCTCCACGGGATGGGCGGGTTTTGCAAGGAGGAGGAAAAGACTTTGGCTCTTGTGCCTGACGATGCTGAGAGATATCAGATCTCCTCGCACAGCTGTGGTCTGTATAATCCCTCTGATGCTTCCTCCTACCTGCAGCTTCTTCCCACCGGCTTTTAATGAGCAAGGGCGACAGTAAACTTACATAATGAAGGGCAAAGTCTAATTGAAGCTTGATCTTTACTTTGCAAGACTCTGTTTTGTGGCTGTGAACCCCGTGCCAGGCTACGCCTCGCTCAGCCTCATCTGCTTGCCCTTGCCGATGAGATGAGATGCTGCCTCAGGAGGGCTGGTTGCAGCGCTGAGCAGCTTAAGGCAGATTAGGATCTTAATTCTTCAGAGAATGATCTTCTGATCTCCTTCCCTCCTTGCCAGTCAGCAGTGGCTCCGCAGCCCCGCATCTCAGTTTTCTGCCTCTGACTGGAGATGACAGCTGAGATGTGCTGGCAGGGGAACCGAGAAATCCATGGTTTGAGAGGCATGTGAGGAATGAGAAGTCATCTTCCCAAAATCTGAAGGTCCTTGGGTGCCATGTGGTGTTGCTGACCCACAGGCATGAGAGAGAGAGGTGGAGGCTGGCGTGATTTTGCTGTCCCAGCAGGACGCCAGCCTGGCTGAGTGATCCCCCTCCACCAGCCTGGTGATTAACCTATCCTGCTCCTCCTTTATTGGAGGTGCCTTACATATTAAGGACAAGCAGAAAGATCAGGCCTTCAGCCAAGAAATGAGTGGCTGGGATTGCAGGTGAGGGCTTGGAGTTCCTCCTGTGTGCACCGGCTCGCTCTGGTGGCATCTGGACTCTGCAGAGCTCAAAGGAGCAAAATTGCTGCATATGGAATAGGAGAATGGCAGTTACTGTGGAGACAGGGGAGTGCAAATCAATGAAAAGGATTTTGACGGCAAAAGATGTCTAGAGGAAGTCATAATGGGTAAATGCAGCATGAAGTTCTCTGTAGGAAGACCATAGTGCATGGCTGGGATGCTGCCGCTCATCTCCCTGGATGGATGCTGGCTCTCCCCAGCACTTTCTGTGTATTTTCATCTCCTGTCTTGCAGATGTCAAGCCCTGACTGCAAACGGCCATATTTTAACATCTTGTATCCATGCAGGAATGAGGGAAAAAGGGTACAGGTAACACATTTCAAATGATGTTTTCGTGCTGAGCTCATCACAAGTGTAGATAAACCTGGCATGCAGACCCTGCTCTCCCTGGCCTGTGAACAGTGACTTGGGTATGGGCCTCAGGAGCCCATCTCCAGGAGATTTTTCCCTCTTCTTTCTGAGCTGCAGACCAACATACTGGTATCTACATAATCCCGCTGTGCACCCAGAGAGGTTTGGGGTTGAGAGGGCAGAGGGCTGTGGTGATATTTAAAGCTGCCCCCAGCTGCTCGGAGGATGTGGCCATCATTCTTGTGTCCTGGCAGCTTGCTGGGTCTGTGCCGTTAACCCAAAGCAAAATAAATAGGCTGCTTACCCCATCCTTCTCCTGCTTGGATCACAACTTTTGATTTTGTCATAAAGCTGCTTGGCTTGATTGAAAGAGCCATAATAATGATACTTACCGAGGAGGTTTCACCCAGCAATCTGAAACAGAGGTCCAACGATCCCCATTAATGAGCCTTTTATTGCGCCCATCTGGCTGCTGCACGAGTGTTCCCATTGCTGCTGGCTGAGGCTCGTGTCTTACCTCGGTGGCACATCAGTACACCTCATTTACCCCAGCATGGCCCTGCAGGGCCTTAGACACCAAAAATCTCTGAAGCTTGGGGTCTGCATGACCTGGGCACACGTCTCTGTCTCCCTTTGTGGAGCTCCTCGTGGGAGGCAGTTACAAAGTGGAAATATTGCCAGGGCTTACCCAGGGAAGGACGCTGTGGGTGTTACTGCCATTTGCACAAGCTGGATTAATACCTGCATTTAAAAAAGAAAAGAAAAAAAATTATGTCGCTCCTGGTAACTTGCAGACATCCTTGCTCTCCTTACAAGCTGGCAGAGCCTTCAGCAGCAGCCAGGCTGAGGTTTAATTGGGAGGCTACTGTGCTAGATTTTTGAGACCCTGATGAATCTCCTCTGTTTTGTAAACTATCCAGGGCTTTTATGTATTCCTGCTGCTAGTCCTCTCAACTCCCCAGGGACTGCATGCAAGGAAAGTATGTCCTGTTCAGCAAATTTATGTTTATTCCTTTAATCCTCCACCACAGTGGGGTGGCATCTCAGCTCAGTGTGCATCAGCTCACTGGGGACACGGGTGCCACCACGGCACGGTCCCATGCGCCATCAGGGACCGAGTATTCAAAATACAAGTGTGAGGAGAAGCGAGGCAGATGGCAAGCAGAGATGGGTGCTGCTGGGGGCTGGAGGGGGGGAGAGCTGTCGGCAGTCAAGCTAATAGACTTGTGAGTGCTGCTGAGATAAAACAGCAAACAAAGGGAAAAAAAAAGCAGAGAGGCAGGAAAGGCTTTCTTTCGCTGCGTGTGTTGTTTGACTGGAGGGTGAGGGAGCTGGTGGAGATGGCTTATGTTCCCCCGCAGCACCTTGGGTGCAGCAGGATGGGGGCTGCGAGTCCCCCTGTTCAGCCATGGCAGCTCTGGCAAATGCTGGCCCAAATTTTGCATTTCCCCTAGCAGCTCCTGGCTGGGCTGATGCAGTGGCATGGCGTGTCTGTCCGTCTGGGCTATTTTCTGAGCTCATCCCTGTGGCACTGAAGGGTTCCCGTGGTATCTGGGCAAGGGAACAGTTTTTAGGCTTTCACTATCCTTGGAATTTTGTTGGTTATGAGTCATTTGCAAAAAAGCCCAAAACATGCTTGTGTGGTGAGTGATTTTCTGAGAGAAGCCAGCTCCTTGGGCACTGCCACTTTTCCAGCTCTCCTCTCTATTTCTCCTGTGGCTGCCAGGCCTAAATCAAAGCTGGATGAAGTCCATGGAGAAGTCCCTGTCCACGGGCTTTGAATCAGCCTTTTTGCAAAGAAAGATCTGAGCCATACTGAGGCATTACAGTTGCCTGACTAGCAATCATTGGGATCTTGCACTGGGTCAGGGATCCAGAGCAAATGCTTTGCTATATGCCTGTTTTCACTCCTCTGGTTGTGTTCATGTTCTTTCCCTGCCCTGGCCTTGGAGGATTGCAGGGTAAACCCAAACTCACACCCTTTAGGATCAGGCTGCTCCCATCGCCCAGGATGCAGCCGGCAGGGAGGACACCTTGGAGCAGAGGGTAACACAGAGACTGTCTAGACACTTCAGCTGCTGATACACATGAAAGCCTCCCAGTTCCCCACCGAACACAGGACGCACAGACTGTAACATGCAGCATCTCTCAGATGACCATGCTTCTGGCTGGCATCTTTGCTCAGATGTGCAATGTACCTGCCACCATGACAGCCTGATGGCCATGTGGCATTATAATAGGATTTGCTCCATGTCTATAAACTGTTATCCTAAATATCATCCCAAATCCTTTGATGCCCAGTGACAACCTGTCTCTTTAAATCCTTTCCCCCACCTGAATAAAGCGACATGCTCTCAAATCATCAGGAATTCCACGTATCCACCATATAATTGGATTATATTTTATATGTCTCCTAAAATAATGATATAGTTACATCTTATTCTAACAATGAAGCGACTCAGAACAGAGCAGAGACTCACTGTGGCTGTATTATAAATAATGCTGCCAAGCTGGTTGGGATTATCAGCAAAAGAACTTGTTAGCCTCTTGGAGAGCAGATGCTTAATTAGAGCTGGGTGACACAGATGGATGCCTAATAAGGGGAAAACACCCATTTTGGTCTTCAAAAAGAGCTGGGACCAGTTGGTATGGCTTTTACCACCTTATACTTAACTATTTGCCCAACCACCTCTCCCCTACCCTCTGGTTAGGAGCCCTAGGTCCAATTCCGTCATCATCTTTGATTGATGGATATGAGTCAGATATTAGGTAAAATGAATGTCAAGCTAAGGTCAGGTTCAGATACTACATTTTGTGTCTCCAGAGGCCTGCTAGTGACAGAATTAGGGTGTTTACATGATGGTGGGAGACAGGACTTGTGATGTTTCAGATGCACAATCTGTATTTCTGCCTCTTCATGTTCAGTTCGGGTCTCTAGTTTCAGGTTACCTGCAAAGGGTGGAAGAAGTTTCTGGTGTTTAATCCCGTAGTGGTGGGGCCACTAATGGTTGCACATCCCTTGGTGAGGCATCCTTGCTCAGTTGTGCCCCCTGTGACAGTGAGACTGCTCCCCACTTCTGCTTGCTGGGCAGGATCAGCGCCCAGCATGGGGCTTCTGCAGCTGGGACATCTGTGGCCCAGTCTGCAGAAGCCCATGACACTCTCAGCAGTGGAGTGGTGGTTGCTCTGCATCTCCGAAGACCAAACTCCTTTTCTTCGGGATGAATCCAAACAGAGGTCATCAAAATTCAAGGTTTAGCTACAGAAATGGCGGTCCAATAGCACCTTCCAGGAATGTGCTTGGGATCCTGATGTTTCGACCATCCAGCACGTCAAATGTTTTCCCCTAGCCCCACTCTTTTGGAAGCTCACGGTGGCTTTGTGTGGCTGTTTGCCCCTGGCAGGCCTCCTAAATTAGATGTCTTCAATAAATGGGATGAACAAATAACTACAGAGAGAGCCTCTCTTCCATGACATCTGTCCTGGTTTATGTCAGGAAGCAGCAGATGGGTGAAGCAGACAAATGAAGACTGGTAGGATGAGAGGTGTGAAGTGACAACAGGATGACAAAGTGTTTTGCAGGAGCAGGCGGCCACTGGCCCAGCAGTACTGGGGGAGAGCAGGGGTAGCTCTGTCCCAGTCCAAACAGCTGTTTCACACCATTTTGAAGGGACCTTCTTAGATCAACAAATTCCTCCTTTATTCCACCCTGCTTTGCTTAGAAATAGAGTAAAACTTTCTTCTTCTGCAGATGCACACGGTACTGAAATAAATGCTACCTGCAGCAGATGGGGGTAAATTTGTGCTTCAATCCTTCATAAAAGTCTACATAACATAGAGCACATAATGTCAGCATTTTGGAAAACGTTAGCCTAGGTCTTCCTGCCTTTTATAGAATAACTTGACAAGTCTGATTATCTATGCAAGTGTCTAAATTTTACTCAGACCTTGATTGAGAGGCAAGGAGTGACTTTTGGCTGGCTCTCTAGTGAGCAATCTGGAAATAAAGAAATAAAAACGTCAAAGCACTTTTATCTGTAAGTGTTTCAAAAGTAGGGCTTTAGGAATCACACAAAAAAAAATCAAAACATGTTTTCAGGAGTTTGTAGTACAAATTACCCTATTAAAAAGTACCCTGCTTATAAAAGGAAAAAAACCATAACCGGTTTGAGGGAAGAAGTGAGAAAAGTATTCAGCAGTGAGTGATCTTCACTGAATAAATTTTCTCTGGGCCATTGTAACTGCTGGAACTTATCAAAGAAACAGTTATTTTGATCATAAATGTAGTGGGTGGCATGATTTTCTTGGCATTTATTTGGCTTTAAGACGAACAGATTTTTCCCGTGGAAAAAAAACAACAACAAACCAGAAAGGTAGATAATTAGTGTGCTAATGGGTAATTTCAAAGTAAACGAGCAGAGCTCATACCTTCATTCTGAATGGTATCTGTACTAGCTGAATATATTTTCCCTTTCTGAAAATGAATTTTCCTGCCTAATTCTCGCTCTGGTGACACATTCTTCCCAGTGAATCCCGCAGGTGATACCCAAATGGTCACTTTGTCTTTCTGGCTGCTCCTGTGTAGGGTTATTTTGCAGAACAAAGCACTTGTTAACTACTAGCCAGACTAAGAGGGGACGCTCATTTTGCCCAGATGCCGATGCTTTAACCAGCTTCACGTGCCTTTTACTGCACTAAATCCACTGAATAAGGGTGGCTTTCCCTACCGAAATGATAATAGAAAATTGTTGCTTAGTAAATCAGGGGCACTTTGCAAATCTAGACTCAGACGATTAGTTTTGCTTCCTGTGGCTAATGCATGACATAGAGGAAATACCGTTTTTATTTCCCTGACAAGCCCCATTATCTTATAGACTTTAGGTCTGGAAAGACTCTTTCTTTGATGGCCTTCGGATGAGGGTTGCTTTGCATCTGTATTCACACCCATCTGTTTCTTTGGCAAGCACCAAAAGATGGAGATTTTTCTATTCATTGTCCAACTGAAGACCTGTGATCTGGAGCTGATAGCTTGGGTCCTTCTCAAATACAACCCCCCCAGCCAAGGACTGACTCCACGAGTTGTTAGGACTTGCCTGGCATTAGGAACACAATGGCCCAAATGGGCCTCTTTACTCTGCAAGCTACATGCCTTTGGGCTTTTGAAAAGCCTCTTTATCTTCAAACAGCCTNCCCCCCCCCCCCCCCCCCATGGCACCTACAAGGACAAGCAGGCTGAAAATGGGTCATCGACTCCAGCACAGCCCAAGGGCTGGTAGCCTTTATGCTGTTGACTTTTCAGTGTATAAATAGCAGAACAATTGAGTTGGAGTTATTTTTATCTACCGCCCTTAACATTACAAGGGAGTCTAGGAGAACAATAGGGTCTGGGCTCATTGGAGAAGTGGAAATTTCAGTAGCTCTCTCCCGGCTCACCCTGCTCAGATGGGCTCCATGGCTTTTTGCATCAAGGTTGTGATGGGAAAAGGGGGACTTTGGCGCAGTGCTGCATAATAAAAGCTGTAACTGGTGTTAAAATGCCTCCCAAGGTGGTACTGCCAGGCATTAAAAAGAATATTGTCTTTTGCATGGGAATGATTAATTCTTCGCTCTTTACGTTTTTGCTCCTGGATATCTTGGGTGGAGAAAGAGCGAAACCTCTGTAGCAAATGCTGAATGCTCTGGCAAATAAGCCCTACCTATTTCCTACATTCGCTGGCAGTCCTGAGTGCTCAAAACCATAGATTTTCTTAGCAGCCAAAACCCAAATCGTGCAAATATTATCACCAAGACACAGGAGACCTGCCCAAGCTGTGTGCACCAGAAATTAATCTGGACTGCCTGGTTCAGGGAGTCACCCGTGTAACAGGAATCCCCCGGGCATGCCGCTGAAAGCTGGTTTCTCTGAGTCACATCTGGCTCTGCTGGAGGGCAATGCCTGCACCAGCTCCAGACCCTTCAGCCACAAACCTCTCCTGGGAAGCAGGATAGATAAACTGCCTTTGAAATGATACAGTCAGGGCCATCCACCCGCTCTGTAATCATTTTGTGGGCAGTTTTCTTGCTTGGGATGAGGGAGCCTGAGGTTTGGTTTCCAGCTTGCCTGAGATACTGACATCCACCTCGTGGAAATGCCCTATAGTTTGCTGAGTGGCCATATTAATGGAAAACACACAGATGACCCTGAGAGCAGAGATCAGCAATCCAGGTTATCACTCCTCGTGTGTGCCCAGCAGGTCTGCAGGTCCCCTCCTGCTCCACTCGTCAGTGCAGTGAATCTGGCTGCAACGGTCAGACATGGCTGCAGGAGGGGTTTTCTACCTCACTCGCAGAGTATAGATGGAATTCAACTGGGTCTCCGCTTTCGGGTTGAATGCTCAGTATTACGTGCATCCCTACTCCTCCTCGTCTCTGTTGCAAGTCAAATGCTGCAAAGCTTAATCCTGATGGGCTCTCGCTTTTTGAGATCCTCCTTGCTGACACTGGTGGGGCTGACTTGCCTCTTCTAAGTGGGCTCTCCATGGGACTCCAGTCCCAGCACCGTGTGGGAAGGAGCTGAGTTGCAGCCATGGGCGTGCGTGGAGGATGAGGATGCAATGCAACAGGCGTGATGTCCTCCAGGGCTGCCAGAGACCAGGCTTTGTATCCTGATCTTGCTCCCCAGGCATGGGCCGAGTTCCCCTGCCTGTAATGCAACCAGATTAATCTGTCCCTTCGGCTGAGGGCATAGAGTGAGTGTGATCCTGAACAGGAATCCTGCAGCCAGGGTTGACGCCGCATCCACACTGTGCAGTGGATCAGTTGCTGGTGCCTTGGCCCCCTCCACTTTGTACTGTGTCCTCTACGAGCTCAGACACCAGCCCCACTGCTTTCACAGCTTGCAGGGAGCTGCAGAGCAGCACCTGGTTCGACACAAGAGGGAATACAGGTACTTTGGTGTTGTCTCTCTCAGCCTCCCAAGAGGCTCCTGCGTGAGCAGCAACCTGAGAGCAACAAACATGATTTCATCTCAGGAGGCTGTAAAACATGACCTGGGCTTTCTCATGCCGTGAAACTGCACTTTCCCAGAAGATCCCCCCTCTTTACAGTTGTCTCGGTGTTGCAACAGCATCTGTGCCAACCAGATTTCTGCTTATGCTTTCAAGGACATTTTAATTTTTATCATCTCTGGGATCCACTGCCAGAACTTCTGCTAATGTTTTTGATTGCCAGATGAGCATCGCCCTGTGCTTTCATTGCTCTCTGAAAATAACATGTTAAACGACATTATGCTGAAGCTGCTCTTCAAAGGCTTCTCGAATGCCACCAAGCCAGTCTTCTCTGAAGCAATTTGGTGATGACATACAGCCTGGGCACCTCTGGTGTGCATGCTGTCATGGCCAAAGGGCTGTCCTGGCAGGGTGGATCCCAGCTCCCAGGCTGCTGACGGGGCAAGATCCACCCCGATAGAGGAGTCTTCCCTGATGTGAAGTGTTTGGCCCCATGAGGTGCTCAGCTCTGTCCCTGCAAGGACAAAAGGCTCGGATGTAAGCAGCTGTGGGATTCTGCACTGGAACAGGGGTGTTACCAAGTCCTGTATCTACGTGATCATGGACATTTCTATATCATCCTACGTGGATTGGTTTGATGGGGGATGAACTTGGCTCTTGGTGGCCCCTATGTTTGTACTTTTACCTAGCTGCTGGTTTCAAACATCCCAAATGGAGTAAGGGAGGTGATATGGCTTTCCAAGCTGACATTATCATGTCAGGTTTTGCAACCACAATGGCTGGGTCCCCATGGACCAGAGTAAACGCTGGGGGAGTGTGCTGGTTTGGGCTGGGATAGAGTTACTTTTCTTCACAGTAGCTAGTATGGGGCTGTGTTTTGGTTTTGTGCTGAAAGCAGTGTTGATAACACAGGGATGTTTTCACTACTGCTGAGCAGTGCTTACACAGCGTCAAGGCTTTTTCTGCTTCTCACACCACCCCACCAGTGAGCAGGCTGGGGGGGGGCACAGCCGGGACAGTTGACCCCAACTGACCCAAGGGATATTCCAGACCATATGACATCATGCTCCACATATAAAGCTGGGGGAAGAAGAAGGAAGGGGGGTCATTCAGAGTGATGGTGTTTGTCTTCCCAAGACACCGTTATGCGTGATGGAGCCCTGCTTTCCTGGAGATGGCTGAACACCTGCCTGCTGATGAGAATTGGGGAAGGAATTCCTTGTTTTGCTTTGCTTGCGTGCGTGGCTTTTGCTTTACCTATAAAACTATCTTTATCTCAACCCACAGGTTTTCTCACTTCTACTATTCTGATTCTCTTCTCCATCCCACCGGGGGGGAGAGAGCGAGCTGCTGTGTGGGGCTGAGCTGCCAGCCGGGGTTAAACCGCGGCAGGGAGCAGCACTTTTGTGCTGGTGCAGGTGGGATGCCCAGAGCAGGGAGATCCCTGGAGCTGTGGTTGCCCCAGGACACCTTCCGCAGCCCTAGCACATGGGACTGGGTGCCCGGGAGGACTGTCCATACGTCCCTGCTCCCTCCTGATCAAGTCTGTGACTTCCCTTTTAATAGACTCCCTCATTCAGAAACATTATTACAAGCATTTCCGCAGACCTTAGGTTAACTTGCAGGGAGTGTCCTGGCAGAGCAGAGGTCTGGAGAGATGCAAAGTTAACATATAATCAAACCGACAAGATCAAGTGAACTGCATACGCTTTCCCTTGCATCGTTCTCTGCAGTAGTCCTGAGATTTAATTACTGACGCTAAAGCACTTTAAGATTTTCAGGTGGAAACTACTACATAGAGGAAGGGTAGAGTACAAAACCAGCCTACATAATTAAGTGCTGCTTGTTTAATTTAATTTTCTCCTTCATTTGATCCTCTCCTAGAATCTTGAAAGTAACAGTCTCTAATACCAGCTGGGTCCTTTTACACTCGTGTTACATTCACATGATGATCACAACAGCAGCAGGAAACGATAGTTCAGGGAGATCTGCCTGATGCTGTCCATGAGAGAGGGGGTCTGTGCCAGGATGCTGGTGGCCGTATGCCCTGACAGTGTAATGGTGAAGATGGCCACTCTGGTTCTGAAGGGACATTCACCTTTTGAAGTAAGGCTCACGAGGGATGCAGCCGCTTGGCTGCAAAACTGGGCTTTTGGAAGGTATCAGGAATTTCACATACCAGTGCACTAAAAGGGTTTGCCAATAAAATACGATAAATAATTTGCATTTGGT
The DNA here is from genome assembly GCA_013401275.1 of Pandion haliaetus. NCBI lineage: Eukaryota > Metazoa > Chordata > Aves > Accipitriformes > Pandionidae > Pandion > Pandion haliaetus. The sequence continues at coordinate 54,791 of VYZV01038644.1, read as the reverse complement.
AATCCAGATGAGAGCTGTAAAGAGAAAATACAAATGGGTTAAGCAGTAAATTACTGCTGTGCCTCACTTCCCCCTCTCCCTATTCCCTTGGAAATTAGCCAGTTGCTCTTTGGAATCACTAATTCTTACAAGCTGCCCGTGCCAGTCTAGCATCAGAAAAGAAGGAGGTTTATTTAGTATTTGTTTCTTTATTTAACTGTCCTTTCTTTCCTAATATTTTAAAATGAAAAATTTTTATGAAAAATCCAAGATACAGGAGGATTCCTTGCATGGCACTTCTTTTACGGCCCCAAGCCCACCTGTATAGAAAAATGAGAGTGTTATAGATTGGGCTATTGTGATTATTTGTCAGCAACCATCATGGTACAAGACAAGGGAGCTGGGGCGACGCTTGGGCTCTTACAAACCTGCCCTTGATAGTGTTTCTGAAATAGTGCATTAGGACACCAAATAATCTGCCTGGTACCTGGGCCCTCTGGTCCTCTCCAGAGCAGCACTGTTGACTCTGGCAGTGGTAGGGAGTTTCATTTTGGTTCCGGGGAGATTAATATGACTTGAATTTTGTGTTTTCAATCGTATATCCTGAAGAAGAGGTGTAATTTTGAAATAAATGTGCATGCTGCTGCACTGAGTAGACATACCTGCACGTTGGGTTTTACAATACCAGTCTAAAGTCAGCAAGACAGCCAGGAACAGAGGTACATCAGAGACAGTGAAAGATTGGAAATGTTCTGCATATTTATCCGTCCCATTTTTGCACCTCTCTGGGTATGGTGATTTTTGATGGGAAGAGAACTGGAAGTAAGCAAGTACCAGGAAAACATCTCCCTTTTCCCATTGGAATTAAAAATACCAGAACTCAGATGAGAGAGGCGGTTCTGGAGGGATCTCCCTGGGTGTGAATCCTTCGAGGCTTCCTATCTCATCCCTCTTAGGGCTAGATTGATTTGAATATATGAACGTTATCATATATTGGTTCCTCAGGGGTATGAGACCATTAGAGTTGAATGCAGGGAATTAGTATTAATTAAGAGTAATAAGAGAGAAGAATGGGCTAAAGAAAGGCAGGGAACAGGTTGGATTTTCTGCTGACTCCATATGTAACAACATGATTTCTGTAGCTCCAGCATAGGTTTTGCACCTGAACTGCGTGTCCAGCTGTGGGTCATCTGACAAACATAAGGGTCATCGTACCTGTCCTGGGTCAGACCTGTGGATGGTGAAGCCAACCAGGTTCCCTCCATCCATTTTGTGCATTCCAGCTAAATATTGCTTCCCAAATGTCACAATGGATGCATCAGTTTTAAATAAGATTAAGCAACACTTTCTTTCATACAGCATGGTTATCGGTTCAGATTCAAGGATATTGGAAGTCACTGGGATGCTTTGGCTTCAGGTTTTGGGTTGCTTAAAAGTAGACCATGCACGTGGGGATGGGCTTCCAAATGCTCTTCGTTGTCACCCATCTCATTGTCTCCAAGACAGGTTTCAAGCTGGCGCTCCCCACCCCAAATGCTGCAGGACAGGGAGACACGGGCTCAAGGCTTCCCCAAAACTGCTCTGGGGGCTGGAGAAATGCTGCCTGCCAGAGACAGAAAAGCTTGTTCTTTCAGGCTGCACATCCTGAAGCTTAATGTCACGTTTAGCCGATCACAAAAAGCCTCAGAGGAGAGACTTGCGCGGCTGCAAACATTCCCCATCAGATGGCTCAGCGTTGCATAGGACCAAACTTATTAGCGCAGCTACAGAGAGGCGCGTTGTGTCTCTATGATCATTTCTGAGAAGATGTAGAGTGATTCTGATGGTGGGTTTTCCCTCCTTCCTCCTCTCTTTCCCTTTTTTTCTTTCTTTTCCCTTTTGCAGTGAAATGCAGAGATCTGGGACTGCATCCATATGGAATTGAAACGTGCTGGGGGTTGGAGGGGAGGGGGAGCGGGTCCTGCTCGAAGCCCAAACCTGCGCTGGCAGCTCCGGGCTGGCACAGAGCAGCGCCCGCTCCCCAGCTGGCAAAGCCCCCCTCTGCCATGCCCGTCCTCCTAGGAGCTAAGGAGGATCGTGCTTTTTTTCCCCCACCTCCCATTTCCTTGTATTTATTTGTGCATTTTTTTTAAAGCTGAGATCCATGGGATGAGAAAATGGCTCTTCTCTCCTTTTTTCCTCCTTCTCCTTTTCTCGACTCACTGAGCCAGCTGGGGCAATGCCACAATTCAAGGCGTCTCGAGACAGAATCCAGCTCGCTGCCTTGTGATCTGCATGTCAAGGTGAAACTGCAATAAGATAATAATGTCAGTATCCCCAGAAGGCAGGCGGTAAAAGATACTAATTGCATTTCACTGAAGGCTTCAGAAACACTCAGCAGCTGGAAAGCTGAGGAGAATTTTGATGCTATTCTTATAAGGGAAGATCTTTTTTTTTCCCCTTACACTGTTTGTAAATCTATTACAGAACATGGGGAGTGGAAGCGGGGGAAGGGAATGTATAAAACCAGTTAAAGGCTTAATGTTTCCCATTATATTTTGTGAGCTGTAGGTGGTCTAGAGCTTATAAAAATGTAGCACATTCCCTTGTAATCAACCATAATAATTTATTATTATTATTTATTATGATTTGCTGTTATTTTGCACATATAAAGGCCCCTGCCAAGGCACTGAGAGCTCCGCACAAATAGTTAACATTTATTATATCACTAGTAATGTTTAAAAATATTAACTAAATAAAATAAAAATACCAGCTCTAAAGATCTGAGGACAGCTTTGTTATTGGAAAATAAATGCAGGAAGGCAAATATCTTGCAGAATGGCTGATACTGATTTGAATAGAAACATGCCTGGTGTGGGGGGGAAACACGTTTTCAATTCTTGGAAAAATGCAGAGGGCTTGGCTTGGAGATGTGTCTCCAGGGGCCAGTTCTGCACCCAGTGCTTCGCCCAGCAGAAACGGGGACCCCCTTGCCAGCCAGGATAATGCCTGGTAGTGTGGGCGCGTATCTGCTGCCCGTGCTTGGGCTTAGAGATGCGTTAGCTGGTTGCATTGAAGGACTCTCCTTGGAGAGTGGGTTTATTTAGCCCCAGGTGGTTGCGATCCTTTCCTGGCTGTTTGCAGCACTGTGCTTTATTGCTGTGGTGGTCTTCTCCAGGGACGCTGGAGCCCAAGTCCAGGGTCCTTGGTTAGTGTTTCCCAACCTCTTTCCCATCCCTTGCCTTTGTTCTGTCCCAAATCTTTTATCCCAGGGAGGAAGGAAAAGTCTTCAGCCTCCACTTCGTGGACTGTAAGATGGGTGGTTCCTCACCAGGGTATTGCAAGTCAGTCAATAGTGGGGAAATATTACTGCCCTTTCTGACACCTGGGCTGAGGAGGAGGTTACGGGAATGCTGGGTGAAGGGCAGGATGCTGCTGTGGGTGAAGAACCATCTGAGAGCAAACATGAGAAAAAATGATGCTGAAGCTTTAACAGCAGAACGCGATAGGGATGTGTACAGGACCTGGTACTACACAGTATATTTGATCATGAGCTGGGAAAAAAAAAAGGGGGAACAGATGAATAGCAAAATTTGCAAGTGCCTGAGATATCTTTGGGTTAGTCAAGAAAAGAGGTGGAAGACCTCGCAAGGGTTTTCTCCTGATAAAGCTGGAGGGCTGGGCAGCGTGCTGGTAGCAGAGAGGCTAAAACGCAAAGTGTGCTACACATGGGAAGGAGCACTGGGAGCATGATGAGGTCTAAATTAGCTGTAACCATTTGGGAAGAGGAGAGCAGCGTCAACAGAGGCATCCGTGTGCAAATCTCTACTCTCCGCGTACAGTCACCACCAGATAAGCAAAGAAAATTTGGGGAAGAATGGGATTAAAAATATTGCAGAGAGTATTATAATGCCAGCACATAAATCAGTGCTGTGGTCTTGCCTGGAATAGTGTGTTCGTTTCTAGTCAATCTGTCTCAAAAAGATACAGCAGGAATAGAAAGGGTCGAGATAAGCAACAAAAATTATTGGAGACACTGAAAGGCTTCCAGATGAGGAGAGACTGAAGGATGAGGGGGAACATTTATTTTGAAGATGAGATAAATATGAGGGGATATGATCCATGCACCTAAAAAAGGCAGCAGTAAATGGCACAGAGAAGGTAAATCAGGTGCTGGTAGTCACCCTCTCTTGTGAGACAGAAACCAGGGAGCACCTGATGGGACTGAACAGCAGCGAGTTGAATATTGTCCACAGGACATATATTTTCCATGCTATTAACTGCCAGACTAGCCTGCAGCGCTGTGGCAAGCGGGGCTTTAACAGGACTCAGGGAGGCCTGAAAGGGGACCTGGGTACCCAGAGCATCACAGCTCCATGAGAGGAGATAAGACCATGGGGGATACAAACACTCTGGCCCATCTTCCCCAGCAGGATTTTGCAGCATTTTCCTCGTTATTCTGGCACCACCCTACATTAAGGGGGGGGGGCACAAAGGCATTCCCTCTCTTCAGGGCACCTCCTCCTCGCTGGGCTGAGGGGCACCTGCCTGGCAGTGCTGGTGATATTTTGGGTGCCCTGATGCTGCAGAAGAGCTTGGTGGGGCTGGAGGAGGTGCTCACTGTTAGTGGTGGTGGGGACGCAGTGGGACAGGGGTACATGTAACCCTCAGCGCTGCATCTCCAACACACATGAAGCCACTCAGCACTGGGGCGCCTGCCATGCTGGCTGGTGAATGATGTGGCTGTGAAACCCACCGGGCAGGTCTCTGCTTGAGGATGAGGAGGGATGGAGGCTGCGTGCTGGTGCAACAACAGGTGGCTGCACGCTTCCAATGACGGATGCAAAGTAAGAGGGTTAATGGGGCTGCTGGATGGCGTTACTGTGGTTATCTGATCTCTTTGTCCTTACAGCTCTCCCCAGGTCCCTTTTGGGCCTGCCCTGGGGATGCGCTGGTGTGACTCAGCCACACACCCACCCTCCCACCCCACCCGCTGCTGCGGGAGGTTCAAAGGCCAGGCATAAACTGGTCTGAATCAAAACGCTTGGCTGTGACCTTCTTTTCTGCGCTAGGGATTATGACATTTGGTTTAATTCTGCACTGTCAGATAAGGGTCGGCTCCCGCCCAGGCATGCAGGTGGAGCCCAAAGGAATCAGCGGGATGCTGAGCGAGCATAACGCTCCCCAGGTACCCTCTCCGTCTGCAGCATTAGATCTAACTCGTGAAACTACAGTGGCTGAACTAGGGCACGATGACCTGCTATAAATAGGCTGCACTATGGATGTACGTGTAGGTGTGTGTGTATGTACACACATGTACACAGACGATAAAAAATCCTGATGTGTTGGCTCAATGCGGGAGCTGTAGGATCATTCATCATGGGGCATCAGAGCCCCTTCCTGCAACACCCTGAGCAACGTGACTGGCAGCTCTCACATGGGGTTTTTTTGTCCTTTCATCATCTCCCCAGGGGCAGAAGTGTGTGCAGTGGAGTGTCTTGTTTTGGTAGGGGTTAGGGTTTTTTTTAAAAAAACCAGCATGTTTTAAATATGCTGGTTGCTATGTGTTTCTGTCATAGAAAGCCAGGTCAGGAACGTGTGCTGAGCATTTGAAGCAGAAGTGGTGGGTTTTGCAGTGAGTCTCAGTTTCTGGTTTGCTCTAGGTTTGGCCTCCCCCAAGTTGTTTCCCACGCAGATGAGGTCTGTTTTCAGTGTGAGAAGTTCTGTTCCAGAGGAAAAAAATTGTCAAACCCTGGGTAGTCTTAGAGTTTTCTTCCTAGGAGGCCTCTGTCAATAAGGGCCACAGTTGGGTTCATCTCATAGCTGTATGGAATGGCAGTGTGGGAAGCAGAGCTGTAGGGAGGGGAGGACTGATGGAGGTACGCGGAGGTGCGGGGCCATGCTTTCTGCAGCTCTAAAGCTTCTGTGCACAGCTATATGACAGTGCTGTAGAGCAAAGGAGATGTGGCAAAGTCTTGGTAACGACAACAATGTCAGGGTCTGAACCAAGGGGGAGAAAGCCCAAACCTGGGGCCAACAGGAGAGGCTGCCACAGTGTGATGCTCCTTGAAAACAAGTCTCAGCGAAGACCCCAGGTCAGTCCAGTGCCCTGAACTGGGTGGCACCTTCGGTCCCTGGAAATGTTCTGATGCTCAGAGCTGAAAATACTTTCCTCTGTCTTGCTGAAGGTCAGTTCACCCGTTCCTCATCCCCAGCGCAAACACATAGGTATTTGGTCAGCAGCGGTGCGATCCTGTGGGAAGACTGCCTGTGTCTGCATTTTGTGCATGAATTGATGCCCTCCAATGATCCCCAGTGCCGGGCAAAGCCATGGAAGGGATGAGGCAGGGATCTGGCCAAGCAGCAAGGTGTCTGGCAACAGAGGTTGTGTTCCCACAGCTGCATATTCAGACCTCTGATAAATGACATTTCATAAAACAACATGTAAAGATAGTGAAAACCTGCCAGACCTCTGGGGCTCAGGTTTTTGAGGTAGAATAGTTCAGTAGAGCTCCTTTGGTCCACCCAAAGAACAAAAAGTATAGGCTCCTGAGAGGATTCTTGTACAGGGTCCTTGTCAATAAGGTACCTGCACTGAAAACACTCTTTGTAGACTCATTCCAGGCTAGGCCTAATAGCCCTTTTTGACTCCTTAGTCTGCATCCATCTGCCTTGACTTAGCAACTTGGCCATTAAGGGTGAGCTAGTTATTGAAGACTGCCTTTTAGTCATTGGGAGGAACAGGGCCATTCATCCCAATCTGAGATAAACCAAAATGATTACTCTGGAGGGATTCTTATTTCTCTTGATTTTAAAGGGAGCTTTCAAGTCCAGGTTGAAATTAAGCATCTAACTTTCAAAGCTCATAACATGAATCTCACTCTGAAGGTAAACACCGTTTAGGTGTTTATCCTGCGTGCAGTTCATTGCAAAATCCCTGCAGGAAAATGGCCATTAGAGAGTCAGACATTGCATTCATTTCAGTAGGGGAAAATTACAGCCATCATAAGCTGCTAGCAAGGATGCATCTCACTGAAATGTTCAAGGTCTCATTGGCTGTGTCTTATTTGACCAAGTGTGACCAGAGAGTGCTTGGCACCCATGCTGTCCTTGACCAAGGAGCAGCCTCCGGCCAAGCTGTCCGTGTATCCCATCTACACCTGAGAGTCAGCCCTGGAGATGTGTCCAGGAAAACCCCACACCTGAGATTTCAGTTACAGCTCATGACATGCATGGCCGGATTTTCAAAGGTGTTTATTTGCCTGAAGTTGCAAAAGGCCATTCATTGTATAAGCTTTGGAGGAATTTGCAGAAGTATCTCAGCTGTCTGATTTTGGAGCCTCACTTAGGGAGGTTGTAATCTTGTGTAGGAACCCACTTACAACTTTAGGTACCTTTGTGAGTCTTCTGCTGAACATCAGGTCGTTCTCCTAGTAAAAATGTTAGAATTTCGTTTAACAGTAGAGGGTCTTCTGTGGTCTGAATTACAGCAAATTTACTTACAGTTTTCTTTATTGGAAAGTTCAGGAGAAGGAATTAACCCACCAGGGAGTGCTGTTTAATTTCTAAGGAACCATTTTCTTGTCCTGATATAAATTTGATTGTAATGATAGGTAACTGTGACAATAGTATAACAATGATAAATCGTCATGGAAATAGCAGTATTTTCAGTGCAACTTTGTGAAAATCCTTCAGAATGTAAACTAAATTAAACCAGAAAACCAGCTAATATGGGCTTAGGTTTTTATGCCATGTTTAGTTCACTTTTTATTCAATAATAAAGACTAAGATAAAAGAGGAGAGATGCTGATTCTGAATTGTGGCTGATCTTAGTATTTGGTCTCATCCTTCTGTTTCATTAAGGTCATTATAATCCACTTTGAGATGGTACACAGATCTTAAAATGCCAGAAATTGCCTTTTCCATGTACCGCAGATCCAGAACTGGGCAAGAAAGGGCTGATGAGGGCTGGGTGTGTTGAGACTTCACAGATGTGAGCCTTACCTGTGGTCTGTTCTCTACAAAAGTGGTAGTACTGTCATGTTAGACCCCCAAAACCACACATTTTTTAAATCTAGAGCCCTTGGAGCTCTGAATACCTGGTTTTCATCCTCCTTTTCCTCTAGATGGGTCCAGGTTCTTTCCATATCACGTATCTCAAGACTTGGGCCACAGATACCAGCACGTTTTATTTGGACTGAGTGAATACTTTACCTATCTCCTTCTTTTACCCAGGGCTTTGCAGCATCATTTCCACCAACTGATCCCCTTGCTGTGCTCTAAGAACATTGCTATCGTCTTTATTTAAATTTCACACTGGTCTAAATGTCGAAGGCTAAGTTCTGGCATGCAGAATTGAACGGATATTCACATTTTTAAATTAGCAGACAGTGGAAATGAATGAATGGCTCTTCCCTAGGGAAATATTCTGGTTCTCCTCATCACAACAGCCTTGAAAACTGGGCTGCTGCTGGTAATAAGACAACCTTAGCTGGGGCCTCTGAAGCACAGGAAGACTGGAGGTTGCATCAGCAGCTCAGCAGTGTTTACCAGGGCAGGAGGAATAAGCTCAGCATCTAATTCCCCTGGGAGCACAGCACGCTGATGTTTGCAGTCAGTCCAAATCTCGTCTCCGAAGGAAACAATGCAAAAAAACCAAACCTCTCTCTGACTCCCACCCCTTGATTTGTCTTTTGCAGTGGGCTATTCCTGTTTTCTACATTGGAAAACAGAGCATTTAAAGAGTGTGTTGAACTGCATGGCCCTAGCTCCCCTTCTCGGACCTGCTCCTGTGCTGGTGTGGGCACAGGCACACACGTACAAAACACAGCACGTAGATGATTACTTGAGTAGGGATTTTTTTTCCCCACTCTGCTTAACATGGCTGTTTCAGTGGCAGCTCACCAAGCTGGAAAAGCAGATCAGCAAAAGGGGGCTGATACATAAATTTAGGTATGGACTTTGTCAGTCCGTGCAGATAGTTGGCCAGGTCCCTTCTGCAAACATTGTGCTCTGTTGTGTTAATGCCATTGTTCTTGTCACGGCTCTTGGTAGGATGCTGTGCCTTAGGGATGCAGCCCCATGGCCTCTCAAGTGTGCGGTGTCCTCTACTGTACATCCTCCAGGGCAGCCCAGTAAAATGAGAAGGTCAAGGAGAGACAGTGCAGATCACACAAGCGGGAAATCTCTATTAGAGATTTTGGGGGGCTCTAGCTTAGAAAGGAAAACTGGGAAAACAGGACTTTTTGGAGAGGGGATGGGATATCCAAGGCATGAGAAATTGTCAGGGAATTATCTGATGAACCCATTTGATGGGATTAAATAAAAAGTGAAAAATAAATGCTTTTCTCTCTGTTTCTTTGTCACTATTGCTAAAATATTGAAGTTTAAACAAGGAGGCTTTTAATGGAGGGTTGTCTCACAGGGTGTATTGTATTCACTGGAGTTTGCTCTCTCCTTGGCTAATTATATATATTTATCCATCTTATTGAAAGCTTCTCCAGGGCAAAGAGATGCTGGTTTATTTCTTTATTTAATAAAGAAAATGCATAGCAGAGAGAGATCTGTTGAATATCAAGGCAGTTCAGTCTCTGATACTCCGGCTTCTGGTACGGGGCTGGAAGGGGACATTGCGGAGGGGTCGACAGGAGCAAGGTGCACCCACCTCCACGTGGTGTGGCTGCAGGCAGGAGCTGGGGAAAGCCAGGACAGGAGATCTTGTCAGCAGTTTGGTCTGAGACTTTCTTGAGGATCTTGTGGGGATCCTCTCTTTCCTTAGGATCCATTGAAGAGTCAAGTCCAGCCCCCTTCCCACTCATCGCTTGTGCTAGGTGATTGCACTGTAGCTGTTATGTCCTCTCTCCTTGATCCCCCCGACTCCTCTTCATGTGTTCAGGTTTCATTAAACTTCCCATCTCCCCCTAAAACAGCGTAATGTCTCAGCATCTGCAGCATCTTCGGGCAAAGATCTCCACAGCGCAACTACCTAGTACATGCAGAACGAGCTCCTTCTGCTGCTTCTGCACATGCCATTTGCAAGCTTCATTTGAAACCCCTTAGTAGAGGAAGAGACCTTGAACAGTTGCTCTTCAGGCAAAGTCTCTCCTTACTTGCAGGCTCTCCACCCTCCCCAGTTGGCGCCTGTCCAGGCTTGCAGTGGTTATCTCTGTACTCAGTGATGTGGCTGTCCATGCCCCAGGGACAGAAAGATGGACCCGTGGCTCGGTGAGCAGATCCCATCATCCAGCAAACATTGCCTTGTGTGCTGGGCTGCATTCGGTCAGATGGCACAGGGAGCCGACATATCTTCTATACGTGAGCAGATGTGCCTCTGTAGTGCCGGAGGAGGTATTTCAAGGATGTGTAAGGCTGCGCTCTCAATCTCAGCGCCCTCGGAGCACCTGGAGCACCCACAGATCTCACCCAGCAGCAGCCTCAGCTCCCTTCTGTTCAATAAAGGCATTTCAGACAATAACCTGCTGTACTAAATGTGCTGTCTTCTAATTAGTGCCTGTTTTAATCACGGAGAAGTTGTAGTACTGGGAGAAAAATCATGCCACTGTATAGACAGGGACTGGCCTGAGCAGGAAAACGTGTGACATGCAAAGGTGTCATTGCAGCCTGCCAGGGAACAGCGCTCATTTTCCTGCCAGGAAGGGTTGTTTCTCTGCTTGTAACCATCAAACTCCTGAATCCCTGGAAATGGCACAAATACAGGGCGTTATTTTCTTTCTTATCAATTTTGTTTTGGAGCTTGGTGAAAAATGTGAGATCTTCATTTGAAGGTGCTGCTAGACAGCTATATGCTCACTCCTTTGACTTATTTATATCCTAATGATACTGCTTTATTTATTTCTTTTTTTGCTTAGCTACCCAGTCGAGCGCCTTATGTTTTCTTCTGCAGGAAGATGAGCTCTCAGGAGTTTCTTCTGCTTTATGGCTTTGTGCAGATTCCGTGGCTTTGGGTTGTCACTTACTGTCACGTATGCATTTGCTTTTTTAATCAAAGGGGATGTGGTCTTCATACCTGGAGCATTTATTTGGGAATAAGTGCCTTAGATCAGCTGAAGGGTTGCATTTCTCTTTGTATTCACATTCTGGACTTGCAACGCCTACCTGTGATGTCACAGCTGGTGTTATGAGCACACAAGTATAACATCATATGGGGTGATTACTGCTGCAGCTCCGGTCTTGCACACCATCATCTATTCCCCTTCTCACGTCTCTCTTTTTCACCTTGGCCAGCCACACTTAAGGGGTGTTTGGTCTTTAAGCATCACCTTCATCTCACGTGAGAAGCAGGCAAGCGAAGCATTGCAAAGTGAGAAAGCTGGATTTTAGTGGAAGAGCCTAAATGAAGTAAAATTTTGGCAGTTGCTTCTGTGTAGATGCTGACATAGACTCTGGGGTTATGGCACCCGGAGTTGGGCTTCTCTATCCAAATTTAGACTGCTTCAGCTGAGCTATTCATCCAGGTTCCCTGTATAGCTGACAGGCAGTGCTAGTGCACGATTCATTTCATCCTAAGGTGCGTGTCAGAAAATGGGTCAGCTGGATTGTGCTTTAAAAGTGTTCATTCTCCTAAAGGCGGTTGTGCTGACGAGCACAGATGTAGATACTTCTGTACGTCTGGAGTAGGGGGAGGCAGAATCTGCCCTTGGAAACCAGCAGCGTTGTCACGTGGAAAAGGATGCTGCTATAATTCCTGCTGTTTTCCCAAAGTAGCATCAGTCTCCCACACCCATACCCCCAGTCTTGTTGGAGCTTAGTGTCAGTAACAAGCCCATCCAGGGGCCAGTCCTCTCTGCACGCTGGGTAAAGAAAATCAGTGACAGGGCATTGTCAGCACACTGAGCTGATGGGGTGTAGTACCTGCCATGCTGACCTGTGTCCCCAGCAGTCCCCGAGTTTGGGGCCCAACGGCAAACTGCAGAGAAACAATAGCAAATTCCTGCGAAGGTGAGTGGTGGGAGCAGCCTGGTCCTGATGCCTGAGCATAGCTCAGGTTATGGCTCCTGCTGCCCCTCTTGCCTCCTGGATAAGCAAGTTATTTTTTCTATGCCTTTCAGAGGAATGTAACTAGGAGCTGAAAACATCACCTTGCCCCCTGCTCTCCCCCTGCCAATAAATGGCCTTGCTGCATGGGTGGTGCTGGGGGACTCCCCGAAGAGAGAAGGGGCGGGAAAATCTCTCTTAGGGGAGATTTCAACATTAAAACGCAGCCCTGCACAGTCCTTTCTCAGCAGTTGGAGATGTAAGGTGAAAGGGCAGTGTGTGCAGTGTACTCCCCTTAGGAAATGTGCTTATTTTTAATGATAATATTTAGTATTTAGATTGCCATCTGATTAGGGCAGGACCTAGCCCTCTCTGTGCAGCAGTTATCACATTGTTGGCCATAACAGGTAATAAATAACACCGGGAGATGATGATAATGCCAGAGATTGAGTGTCGGATGTAAGAGGAGGTACACAGCACTTTCAGTAGGAATCCTTCCTGCTGGTGAACATGTTGGGGTGGTGTTTGTGTGCACTGGGCAGATGTCCAGAAGCTGCTGCATGATGTACCAGAGCCAAATGTTGGTCATCAGTGGGTCCAATGAAACCTGGTGGCAGCCACCATGTCCCTGAGCTACCGGTGCTCTGCAGGGGGAAGTTCACATATAGGAAACGCGATAAAAGTTACCAAAAATAATGTTGCACCATGCTGTCCAAAAAACTGGTGTCGAGGTGTCTGTGGTTTGTGGCTGTGGGGGTAAATGAGGCTGCTGCCTCAGGTCAGAAGCAGAAATCCTCACTCCTGGGCACAGGAGAGCAGGAGAAGTACTAACCCACTGGCTGAGCAGAGCCTGCAAACCATCTGTGGCTGTTTTCAAACCGCAGCCAAATTTTGGATGTGCTCCCTTCCTTCTGCCAGGTACATGCCCCAAGACAGGACAAAGAAGCTTGCAAATAAATACATACATCTAAACTGGTATGTGCATAGGGTAACACCCGGCTGCACGTGTGCTGCAGCCTGTGCATGCGCAACGCCACTCATAGCCAGAGTCTTTGGCTGCTGGAGATTTTTGCAGCCAAGCTGTAAAGAGCTAAAAAGACAGGAATTTGGGGAGACAGGGAAAAGATGGAGGGCACTGCAGCCTGATGGAAATCCCAACAGCACCTGAACCCCGTCAGTACGGGCTGGCATCACCCTAACAATCCACTTTGTTGATGGGAAGTGGCAAGCAAAGGCGATGCTTTTAACAGGGCTGGATTATGGAAGGGACAGGCAGCTGAAGGTGACGGGCTATTGTCTGAAAGATGAAATTTATTACAGGGCACCATACAAGGCCTAAATTAGGCTATCCAGGAAAAGAAAAAAAAAACAATAAAGCCCCCTTGGTGTATGTTATACCTATGCAGAGCTTGTCATATCGAGTAATGTAGTGCAATAAGGCTGAACCAGGCAGTAATGGGCTGCGTGGCTGCTTTTTTGCTTCTCTCTCTGTGTTTTTTTGTTGTTGTTGCAGTGGGACCTTAATGGGGTTCTTTAAACAGACGCTTGAGGAGTCGTACTCCAGCGACCAGCGATTAAAAAAAAAAGAGAAAGAAAAAAAAGAGAGGAAAAAAAAAATGTTGAAAGCACAAGATTGGCAGAAATCATTTTTCAAAAGAAAAGAGCTTGGGGGTGGGGACGAGCTGGGAGAAGACTGTCAGGCTGTGGAAAAGTTTAATAAATTCCATGTCACTCTAAAGACCATCGTGTGCAGAGTTGCCCAAGGCCAATAAAACCCGATAAACCTCTGATAGGCTGGCTCCGCTGCACTGGCACACATTATTGCTTTGATACCTTACACAAAAATAGGGTGCCTTTTTTGTTGTTTTTGATGTGGTAAGAGGCCTTGCAGTGTGCTGTTCTTTATAAGATATATATATATATATAAAATCCACGATAAAAACACCAAAGGATTTAAGTGTGTAGCTGTCATCGGTTACTATTTAACTGAGCGAAACATGTTAAAAGCAGCAACAATACAATATAGCAGTGAATGCTTGAAAGCTCAGGCAATCTTCCTCCCACATTTAAGAGAAAGTGCTTTTTAAAACTGTAATCTTGATAGGATTTGTGGGGAGGGGGAAAGGGGAAGATGGAGAAAGCAGGGAGAAACGTCTTTTATTTTTGTTTAACTTCAGCGAGTCATTTTCCTGATGTGGCAAACCTTGGAGTATTTGCTTAATTTTTCTCCCAGGAATGGCTCGGCGGAACTAATGTGTTAAGGGCTGTGACCTGCCTGGCTCTCACTGCGGGATGGGGGTCTCATGTGCCAGTGGAGGGTCTAACACCTACCAGCTTGAGGAACAGCAGCAGTCTCTTGTTCTCGTACCCTTGGGTGATTCGGCTGAGTTCTCCGAGCCTTTATTTCCCTCTGTGGTCCTTGTCATGGAAGCATGAGTATGATTTTCAGGGCACGTTGCACAGTGCACCCTTCCCAGTGCAAGCATGTGGTTAATGTATTTAAAAGGACCTTGGCTGTTGGAACGATGGGAAATCTGGTGGTTCCTCCTTGCTGGGAATCCTGCCAGTGTTTTCACCAGCTTTGGTGCAGTTTCAGGTCCTTGCCCGTGATCCTTGAGCACCAGCTTTGAAATGACCTGGGAATTGCCACTAAAAACGGGGCGAAGCAGCTGCTGCTCCTGGCAGGCTGTGCAGACACCCAGCTCCCGCTTAAGGCTGGCAAGCAGTCCGAGCCAGCCTGGAGCTGAGCTCCATCTGCCTTGGCGTGCCTCTGAACTGCGGCAAAACTCAAGGTTGCAGGGCAGCGTGGGGCCGTGGCAGTGGGGAAGACCTGGCCCCAGGGAGGGCTCTCCATGCCAATTTTCCAAGACCTTTTTCTTGCCCTGGAGAAGTGGCAGACAGCAGCAGCTGGGGAGCAGCCAGGTCCCCATGGTCCCACAGCACAGGCAGCCCTGAGCTCTGTGGGGTCTCCGTTTCTCTATTTATTACCCAGTTTCTCCATTTGCTGCTCTTTGTTGTGTTGGTACCTAGAAGGCAAACAGGTCACGATTCAAGCATGCCCAGTGCCAAACAGATTTATAGCATTGTTTTTAATAGTTGTCTCCCTAAAAAGCTGAAAGTCAAAATCATCAGCTGGAAAAAGTGCAGGTGACTGCAGAGAGCTGGGACTGGCCAGACAGGGGCCGGGGCTCCCCTCTAGCCCTGTGTTTGAATTTCCACATAACTTTTCCGCATAGTCATCTCTTGGGCAAGCTGAAGTCTTCCAGGTTTGGGTGTCTGTACAGAGCTGAATAGTTGGAATATTTGGGCAAGATCAGTTTGGCCAGCTGCAACAGCCTGGCCTTACTGAAGGCAGTATAAGAAACCCTTTTTTTTATTGTTATGTGACAAGTACTTGCAGGGTGTTATTTCCAAAAGACGAAATTTGGCCTGGGAAGAGCCATCATTGAGAAGTGCTTCTCGTTGTTCTGAAAGAAACTGGGTTTGAATTGGCTAAGTTATGAACCTTTGATAATCATATGCTTAGCATAGTCAACACATTTTTCTTGTAGACTGCCAGCTGGTTTATATAGTTTTCTTGCCCGTCCAGACACACATTTCATAGGGAAAAACACAACTCCAGAAAAATCCTCTTCTTCCCTCAGTGCCATAGCTGGCAGGAGGATGCTTACTTCCAGGGTTTGCAAAATACATAAAAATACAGGCTCACTAAAAGAGGGGGAGTTGCCGGTTTTTCCCCTCTGAAAAGTATTTATTTTCTTTCTGAAGTGCCTTTGGAGCAGAAGTTGCACAGCTTGAAATTTATTTCCAAAAACTGGGAAGATTCAGGTCGAATCCCCCTTTCTGCTGGGTAACTTTGGATGAGTTGCCCAACATCTTGGTTTCTCCCTGGCTGAATAGAGCCAGGACTTTTCCTTTTCTTCCACCACTCCCTGCTTTTGCCTATTAAAATACAAACCCCTGT
Source organism: Pandion haliaetus (assembly GCA_013401275.1). Taxonomy (NCBI): domain Eukaryota; kingdom Metazoa; phylum Chordata; class Aves; order Accipitriformes; family Pandionidae; genus Pandion; species Pandion haliaetus. The sequence continues at coordinate 38,875 of VYZV01038644.1, read as the reverse complement.
GGGTCTGGAAGATGCAGTCCTGGATGGCTCCTCTCTCTTATGTGCATTTGCAGTGTCTGTCTGTGGGAGGACAAGCCATGAGCATCCTGGCAGCATTTTATAGAGGGGAAAAAAAATGTGGCTTTATCCAACATGTTGCTTCTGGTCAGATAAATAATGATTTCCTGGCAAAATTCCTGCTTGCATAAAGCTTTGCCTCGTCTCTCCTCTGGCTTCCTCCAGGAGGCCACAGCTCAGCTCACTGCAAGGACAATGTTTTTATACAGATACCTGCAGAAGGGAAAGGTAAAGAAAAGAAGCTGCAAACGTTTAATGTTGTCCACATATCAGCAGTGTTCACTCTGTTCATCATAATCCCATTTTCTGCCTCAGACGTGTCATTACTGCCCACCGGATTTGGGGAGATAGCAGCAGGAAATGAGCTGGAAAAACATCAGACAGTTTGGGTCTTTTTTAAAAGTCATTAACACCTTTAAGATATTTAATGAACTGCAGGTAGCTCTCAGAGTGGAGAAGGATAAATTCGCTGCGGGTATGACAGTGAAGCGAGGCTCTGCAGAAAGGCAAGGGGAGAGTGTTGGGTTTCATTCGGACTGGACTGGAGGGCAAGGAGAGCCGAGGGCGAACCCTGCCCAGATGCCAAAGAGAAGGGAAATGAAAAAGGCAGAAGCGTGGTGTTCCCTCTCCCCAGGGCCCTCCATGGGCAGACAGAGATGCGCAGGGCTGCTCCCACGTGTGCTCCCCTGCAACGTCGCAGTGCTTGCAAAGATGATGTCTCAATGGAGGCACACCATCACCTGCCCATCATGCAGGCTCAGCTAAGCCCATCTGCGTTTGCTATTTGCCGTCTTCTGAAGCAGGCTGGAAAAGGGAGGTGAAGCCAAGCTGTTATCCCAGGTCGAGCCAAATTCCTAGCTGCCCACACTGCTCCAAAGTGGCAACTATAAAACGCAATACATCTTAGCCATTGTTAGGTTGGGGCAGCACGTCCCAGAATAGCACCCACTGTAGGTTCATGCCAGCCACAGCTCACGTGCTTCGGTTTGCACATGCACAGCGGCCGCCAGCTACGACCTGCACACCAGCCTGTACCCCTGGGAGCTGCACACAGGCTTCTGTCATTGACCTCTCCTGTGCTGGCTGCAACCTTATCTGATTTTGATAAAGCATTTGAGGTATTGTTCTTTTTATGTACTTGCTGTACTGTCTGCACAGCTACGAGCATATCTAATTTGCAGCACATCTCTCCGGTGGGAAGAGGTATTTATCCTTCTGACAGGCAGAGGGGGACCAAGGAACTTGTCCAAAGAATGGAGTGAGTCTGCAAATTAACAGGGATTCAACCCAGACCTGAACTCGTGCCCCAGCTCTTGGCACACACATCCTGCCTGCTGGCAGCTGCTGGAAACACGAGGTGGAAAGGAGAGTGATTTGGTTTGCTTATTTGTAAGGACAGGCTTTTTTTTTTTGCAGTGCTTTATAATTTAAAATTGTCTGGGCTATCACGTCTCACGTTCTTGGGGTTCCCATGGATGGCAGAGGTGAGAAGCTGGGATGAAGAGGCGGCACCCAGGGTGGCACAAGCTCGTGAAGAGCAGCGCTGGGGGGCTGCCCAGGGGCTTTGCTGCCCAGCTTTGCTGGCACCTGAGTGCTGGCTCCCATCGGAAGCCCTGGGCTCCCTTCCAGGCTGAGGAGGGCTTATAGGATTTAGTAGGCATAAGCTACAGTGCCACTTCCCTGCTCTCTTGACCCTTTCCATCTCAACCACATCAGCCTGGTATGAACTTATCACCTCCCCAACTTGTCCCATTTGCTGCATCTCCTGTCCCATCCCAGTCACAGCCCAGTTCCTCCCTTCCCTGACCTACCTCCCTTTCCCCCCTCTACCCTGCCAGCCTAGTCCTTCCCTTCCTGGCTCTTTCCCCTAACCCCAACTCTGCATGAAGGCAGTTGCTAGAGCCCAGGGCAGGCACCCAGGGGAGCCAGCCCTGCCTCCTGCCTTGGCTTTGCACAGCTTCCCATCCAGACAGTAAAAAGCACATATCTAATGTTAGGCCTTGGCCACCACTCTCTGAATTTCAAGATCCTCCTCGAAAGCATGAAAAACTATGCAGAAATTTTCTGCCAACATATTTGTCCCCATTCTCCCCCCAAAAATGGCTGGACTGCAGAGGCTGAAGATGGTGGTGGGACAGTTGGAGAGGCACACACTTGCTGCAGAAAGTTTCAACCCAAACAATTAAATCCCTGAAGGAATTTCTGAAAGCACCTAAGCAGGTTACATGCCTAATTCTCAGAACCCAATGGGTCTTGGACATCTAATCTCCTTAGCTGCTTTTGAAAATCTTTGCCAGGTGCCTGTTTGCATGTTTAGGTGCTCTAAAACCTTTGCAAGTCTGAGCTGTAGAGTGTGGTCAGTTTGGGTCAGAGCAGAATTGCAGCAAATCCTATCTGGAGACAGTTATTTGGGCTTAAATCTGAGCTGGGCAACCAGTGCGGTCCCCAGCCCTGATAAGGGACACCATATGTCATTTGTCATTAGAACATTTTATTCTACTTTCTGCAGACTTATTATGAGGAAGGCAGAAAGGCAAGGCGTTCCTGTATCTGCCCCTGTGCAGAAGAGCATCAGCTCTGTTAGATACCACAAGAAGTGACTCAACTGTCAAAAGCACTCTCTGTGCTGTGCTTTTTTGGCAAATCTAGCCCATAATGACCATTGCTTTATGAGACCAGAGCTCCAAGTCAGGAAGAGCAAAGGCAAAGCCTCCAAGCAAGAGGATTGCATTGTGGAAACATGAACAGAGCAGCTCACGGTGCAACAGCAACACTTATGTCCTCGCAGTGCTGTTGAAAATCAGAAACTGTCTATGTAGTTGATGTGCAAAGCACTGAGCTCCTGGCCAATGCCGCTGATGGAAGGAGAAACTTGGACTTCTGGGTGCTTTGGAAAATCAGGCCACAGGTTTTGAGATTGAAATGTAGACCTATGTGAAAGTCTTGGCTGTAGGACACCAAGGACAACCCCACCGAGCAGAGGCCAATGCTCCAAGTGGAGCATGAAGGGCCAGCACACTCAGCAGTGCTGCGTCCCGGCTCCTAAGTCTCGAAAGCTGTCCTTCTTCAGGAGAGCAGCAGCAGTGCATTGCAGCCCCAGGGATATCCATGCAGCCACATCAACCAACTCCCAAGCCCTGAGGACCTCCCTCCGCTGGGACTCTGACCCCCCCCTTATCTAACCCTACCCCACCCCCAGAAAGTGACCCCATTTTCTGAGGAATTATTTCCAGTGCAATAATTGCAGGCTGGAAATTAGACCCCAGTCTTCAAAGGGTGGGCTCTGAAGTGCCCATTAGCTATCTGCTGGGATGAGCCAACTTGCCAGTCCCTGCTCATCTCCTGACTGAAATTATGTTTGACTACAGGGCATGAAATGTTATTCATCCTTCCCCATCTCCCTCCCATCCATTTCTATTCAGATTCAGCACCGAGCGGTAGCAGCAGCAGGTATATGAAAAAGATTTTCAGGTGTTCGTGTGCCTTTTCTCTCTTTTTTTTACCCCAGTTCCCCTTTTATACATGAGAAAGCGGCATGAAAGGCAAAGCAAATGAGAATGGGAAAGAGTGTTGGATTTAAAGCAATCTGTTAACACGGGGGAGTTTATTATCCGCTAACATGGGGCCGCGGTGTGTCAGACGGCACAGGGTGAATGGCAGCACAGCCCCGAAAGCCGCCTCTCCCAATGGGGATGGTCAAGGCTGGCGTGGAAAGGGTGGTGCCGAGGCAGCTGATGGGCACGAGGTTAATTCTCATTTCACTCCCTGGCAGTAGCAATTTCACGGATCTCGTCATCTGTGGACAGTTGCAGAAAGGGGAGATCAGAAATGACAAATATCTACATTACCTTCAGAGATTAAAATGCCACCATATGTTCTTTTAATATGAAACTGCCGCTGGTTCTGGGATTTGGTTTGTATAAGAGACCATTTTTGGTTTGGGGTTTGTGTTTTCATTTTTTTTTTAAAGAATAAATCACACAGAGAAAAACATAAAAAAATGCAGAGGTAGCTGGAACTTGGAAGCTACCATGAAGAGCAGACCAGATATCTAGGCTGGACATCTCTCATTTGCATGGATAACTGATAATCATGTATTTTTCCCACCAGTCAAAAATAGAATAAGTTTTAAATAGATAGGACCAGCTCTTGCCATTTTCTTGTCAGTGTTATCTCATTAGGATCCATACTTTTCTATGCTTTTCCATAAGCCTGAGAAAATCAGGGGGATGGATATCCTCTAACAGGATAAAAACATTGCAAAGAACTTTGGAGAGGCGAGATAAGAAATTAACATTAAGAAATACGATCACTATCGTATGCAGAGGTTTTGCTTCTGAAACCCATCTGAAACTTGTTTTCTAGCACATTTACATTTTGAACAAGCTACGGCTCTTGTTGATTTGAAGCCGCAGGGTGTAAAAACACCCTGGGGTTTTGCTTTGCTGAGAATTGCCCATCCCTGCATGTGGGAAATTTGGTGTGATGCAGACCTTGCAGCTCAAACGGGACCAGCCAGAACTGCAGGAAGAGGGGCAGGAGGGCATGGACGACATGCAGGTGTTGCGTGTTTGTGCCCCTGCTCAGGTCAAATTAAAACTGAGCTGTACGAGGCTTTTATTTATTTTTTCCTGCTGGGGAGCACAGCAGCGTCTGTGCGTGTCAGTGGAGTTCCACTGGTGGAAGAGCTGTCCCCTCTCCCGTGTGACCCAAGGGCAGTTTGGATTATTTTTGCTTGTGTCATTTCTTTGCTCCCCACATCCTTGCTCCTCCATAGCTGCCACCCAGGTCTGTTCTTGTGCCGTGGGAGAAGACAAAAGGGGAGTGAGGGAACCAGCACAGGGTCTGGACCGGACCCTGGGGTGCAGAGCATCAGCAGAGGACGAAGGTGAGGAAGAGGTGCCTGGCATGGCGAGCATCCCCTCGCTGTCCTCCCCAGCACTGGCTGTTGGAGCTCTCTCATAGCTCCCCGGCGTGTGCTGGTGTTCGCTGCTGGAGGCTGGGGGACACCATAAATCAAAAGCTTCATGTGCCCTTTGATTAATGCCCGAGGAGGTGTAAGGTGGCAGCGCTGGAGTCCTCAGCCTGGGAGGGGGTGGCAGAGACAAATCCAGAGTGGCTGGCTGGAGCAATTAGCATTTGTGGAGCAGTACGGGTATGGGCCAGGGCAGCATTTAGCCAGATACAGGAGAAATGGGGGGTCATCTCTTCCCCCCCACCCCAGGGGTGGCACAGCGGCTCCCTGGCTCTGCGGGAGCAGCATCGTGCAGCTTGGGAGGGCATGGAAGAAACCGGGACTGCGTCAGCACTTCTTTGGAGTCCTGACCAAGGAAAATTTAAGGCATTTAAAGAGGAGAGACGGGGTGGCTATCCAGGTGTTTAAGGGGAATCCTTCTGGTTTGGCTAGAGAGAAACCAGGAGATTGAAAATTTAATGGGAGGGTGATGGAAGCTGGCTGATGAGGGGTGGGATCTGACAGCTCAGTAGTAAATGAGACATGACAGAAACGGGGGAGATAATTTAACAGGCTTGGCCTGATATTGTCCTTCATAGTCATGTCTTGATATTCTCTTGCTTTAGATTCGCCAGAGCTGATTTCACACAGAAGATGGGGCGGGGGGGGGGAATTGTCTATACCGCACATGCTGCACGGAGGTGCCTATGCAGCCGCCTGTGCTCTAGCAAGCCACAAGAGTGCAAGAAGTGTTTCATTTTAAATAGCTGGAAGTATTTTAGTGTTGTTAATATGACCTCTCCTTGCCTTCTTGAGAGCTGTTGCGCTATTTTTGCTCCAAATTTCAAAACAAATCACCTCCCCCTAAGGCAGAAACCAAGAGCAGGAACTGTCAGCTTCACTGAACTAACTGAAAACTGAGATTTATGACAAAAGCCTTTGACTTCTGGTGTTCACCTCTAAGCAACAGGCTGCAACCCCCCCAGGCTTGGCAGCTCCTCCCCGGCTGCAGGAGATGTTTGTGGTGGAGCAAGGGGGAGGTTTGGGGGCTTTTATGTTTTGCTCGAGTGTCCCACAGGCTCGTGAGCAGCTGCGTCTCCACAGCTTGGTCCTGCACCCCAGCCCAGCCAGGCTCATGCATCAGGTGTCGGCCAAGGTGTAAATCTGTGCCCTGAGAACTGCTGGGTACCAACTTTTACAGCGGGAGGGAATGTCATGAGCTCCCCTTTGTGACAGCAAAGCTCCCGTCATCCCTCATGGCTCCTGGGCTCACCCTCGCTGTATTTTCCCCTCTGTGACAGTTTGGGGGGACAGGACACACAGATGACTTTGATGACAAGCCTTGAACCCCGATATGCTGACAGCAGCCTGCCTTCCCCCTGGGGAGCCGCAGACCCCATGGCAGCCCAATGCTGCGGTGGTCGGGCCCCCATTGCAGGTGGGTCCTGAGCCGCAGTTGGGTTTGTCCACGAGGACCTCCCGGACCTTGCTGGCTGAAGGGTGGTCCCTAAAGGCAGATGCAACCCCCGCAGCTCCCCGGGTTACCACAGGTTGGGTGCCCCTCTTCCAGCTCCACATAAAAATAATAATTAAAAAAAAAAAAGAGCTGCTTTTATTTTTTAACCAAAGTGGCTGCATAAAATAATTTCTTAAGCCCTTTGCCTATGGCAAATGGCTTAGAAGGACATAAAAGTCATATTCCTCTCTAACTACCCCGGCCTTTTTTATGGCTATTGCCTGGCATAGCTCCTAAGCCACAGGTTCTTGTAGCTTTTGAGGCTGAAATTTCCCCAGAGGCCGGGCAGAGGATGCCTACAGCCTCTGTAAAGCCAAAAGGCAGGGCGCTGCAGGCAGCCAGGGCCTCTCAGGAAAGGGCTGGTGCTGCTGGGAGAGGTTGTAATTGCAATTTCCCTGCAGATATTTGCTTTCGTTCCTTCAGGCTGGACTCTCCTGAGCCCCAACTGAGAAGTGAAGCTGCTGCCCAGGGCAGGGCACTCCAGGTTGGGCATGGACCTGCAGGAGTTCTGATGTGGTAAACGCAGCCCCACAGCAATTTAAAAATCATTCCTCAAATCCCAACCTCCTGGACCGAGCCAGATGGGGATTAGAAGGGGTTTGCCACAAACAAAAAACCAACTCCAAAGCATGTTCTCATGGTGAATTTAGCAATCACAGAAGTCACTAATTACAGGCAGGTGGTGAACCCGCTCCCTGGCTCCCAGGGACACCTTGCAGTGCTGGGGTGGGCAGGAGAGCCCCGTTTGCGGGGGGCTGCTCCCAGAGAGTTTGGGAAATGCTGCTGGTTTGCTCAGCAGTGAGCAGTCACGGTTGCAAACCCTCCGTGCCAGGCGGCATGCTCCTACCTCTCCGGACTGTGCCGGAGCCTGGGTCACTCCGCAGCGCTGGGAGCAGCCGATCTGCCCCCGCTAGCTGCCATCTCCTCGAATACCCTCCGTGAGAGCTTGGTTCCAGCCGCCGATAGAGCAATGTGCTCCTAAGCTGGGAAAGCCCCGGCCTTTCTCCCTCACTCCACCTGTTTTCACAACCCTAAAAGCTGAACTCCCCTCGAGCTGTTCCCATCTGCCGCCACTGTCCTGCCGTTTCAAAGCCACCGGGAGCAGGCAGAGACGGGCAGCTGGTCATTGCTGGTGGGCACAGGGGAGCAGGCTGAGCCCCCCCGAACTGAGCTGAGAGCTGCCGGCTGCCCCGCAGAGCCCAGCCCTGCCTTCTGCAGCGCACACTGGGGAAAGCTGCTCGTTTGCTTTTCTTCATTTGCTGTTTATAACCACCCATAATTTGAAGGCTGTGCTGGGGATGCACCAGCTCATTGGTTTGGCCCCTCGTCCAGAATCCACCAGTGCCACAGTATGAGTGAAGCAACACTTGGTGAAAGCAGCAGTTGGGAGAAACATGAGCTGATGGGTGCCGGCAGTGAGCTGTGTCCTTGGCTAAAGCCGTGTGATGAGGTTCTCCAGGTAAAGCTTCAAGCAAACAGGATGCTCAGACATGTGGGGCAGGGTTAACTAGACCCAGAGCACTCAAGGCATTACCCACAAATTTTTAACCCCAGTGAGTGATGAACAAATTTTCCAGAGGAAGGAGGAGCAATACTGGGTTCACTTAGTGATAAGGAAATACCAGTGAGATATTGTGGATGGAGGCTGATTTGGTGGAGATTTAGTGGGAGGTCAGAGGACAGGATGGGCACCAGCTCCTCCTTATCCTAAAATCTCTGGGGTTTGGTGCTGGGGTCCCTGGTGTGCAACGTCCCCTCCACCCTCCCTTGCTGTGTATGGCATCCCACTCTTCGAATGCAGGAGGATACTGGGTGTGAGGCCGCACCGCCGATGAGCCGTCCTGCGAGCTGGCACTGGGGGAACCAGCTTGGTGGCTGTGTGTGGGTCTGTCTCTGCTGAGGTCTGGGTGCGTTATTGTATCGGGGGGAGGCTGGGTTTCTGGGCCTCCCTGGCCAGAAGGTATGGAAAACTGTCTGTCCTTCCTGGGGTAAATCTCACCCTGTCTTTCCCAAACTATGGATGGGGCTGCCCCTCCACCCCCAGGTTTGAGAAACCCCCAGTCTCTACAGCAGGACCTGCCCTGCCGGGGGGCACAGCATGGTCTGGGCAGGGTCACAGAAGAGCCTATTCCCAAACACAGGGTGTCAGTGCTATGCACAAAATGTTCTATCAGGGAAAATTTCTGCACCACTTCAACTTGATCTTGACTTAGCTCCTCCATGGCAGATGCTCTGTGTATGTTTAACACTGCAGAGACGTAACCACTATAGGTTTGGTGAAAACACATGCACTGGTTAATATTTCTGCTCCTGTAGAGCAGGCAGAGCTGGAGGGAGGGCAGGCAGGATGGCCAAAGCCATACCGAGCCAGAGGCAAAACCCATGGTGGAAAAACCCTGTTTGCTGGCCCCAGATTTGCATTGAGCCTCGTGCGCTTAATGCGGGGAGGAGGTGCTGAGGCTCGGACTTTTTTCCCCAGGCGCTGCTTGCTGGGGCGATCCCCAGGAGAAGGGAGCTCTGCAGGAGCAGCACAGCAGGGTTGGACATCACCAGCCAGCCCTGGCGATGCTGCCTCCCCGCTGTGGCAGTCCCGGTGCCTCTCAGTGTAGTAATAGCCTGGTCCAAGTTAAATTTTAATTGTACATTTCTCTCTGATGCCCACTTAAATAGGCTGGGTAGGCTGCCCGAGGATCTAGCACATGAGAAAGGTGAGATCTTTGCTTAAAAGGATGTTGCCCAGTGATTTTTCACAACCCTTTGAACAGTTTTGCTGATTCTTTTATTTTTAATTGGTTCCCCTTGGAAAACTTGTGCTGAAATCTGTGTCCTTTCATCATTTTGTGCCGCCATTGATGCCAGCAGTGTGCTCGGAACTGTATGGGGCATGCCAGGAGCTAGGGTCACCTCAAATATCCTGCCCATAAACTAGGTCAGCATTTGACAAAGAGATTTTAGCTGGCAGTGGGTCTGGTGCTGACATCCTATTGCAATGCCCATAGTGGGGTGCTTATGGGGAGGTTTGATTTGTCCCCTTGAAGAGCACTGTGGAAAGGTTTTCCTTAGTCTGAGCAGCATCCTTCATCTCTAGGGGAGGTGGTGTGGGGTCATGGGGAGTCTGCACCCATTTCCATGGGCCAAAGTCTGACTTGAAATGCCCATGCAGGTCTGCTGTGTGGTGGGGAAGAGTAAAGCAAAAACTGCCAGCCTTTGGGAACTGGGGGTAGGTGAGGATGGAGCTGCCCTGCTGTGGGTGCTGGAGCTGGGACAGCAGCATTGGGCATGGGACATGCAGCATCTTCCATCGACCACCCCCAGGCAGGGATCCTCCCACCCAGGGAAAGCCCACAAGCAGCGTTTTGGGGGTTGCGCCATTGGGTCTTTTGTTACACAACTAAATCCCTACAAGGGGAGAGCCTGGGCTCCATGCTGGATCGGGCCCTTGTTCTGGCAGGGCTGGAAAGTCTCCTGCATGCATTATCCTCTCAGAGATGGGGTGAGACCTGGCCACTGCCCATCGGGCTGCCTGCCATCCTGCTTCTGGCTCCCATCGCGATGCCTCCAGTCTGGGACCTGCCACCATCCCCACCAACCTTATTTGTGGCCACAGGGCCACAGTTTACAGACGAAGAAGGTCTTATTTTGTCAATAGCCCTTTCAAAGTCAAATGACTGCCATCCCTGATGCCCTCTGCACGTATGCTTCTCTGCTGCACTCTGCACTTCACAGTCCGTACATCATGCTGGGTTTGATTACTTTTCAAGCCATGGACTCTTGGCAAGGAAAAACGTTCTCCCAAAAGACTAAATTACACCCTACTTCCCACCAGGGTCTGTAGCAAGCACAAGCAGCAACTTTCTAGCTTTTGCATGACCTCAGGAGCTGGTTAGAGAAAAGCAGCGCTAATTGCAGCACTACCTCCAAAAGCAGCCTCCGACCCGCTCAGATGGGCTCGGTAAAACAGCTTACTTTTGGCTTCTCGTCGCTGTGATCCCCATCTTCTGATTTCTAGGCAAACGGTGGACTGTTCTTCAGACACTGCAAGGAAATGCGGGGTCTGCTGCCTGTCCCCTGCCACACAGGAGGGTCACCCATGGCAGCAGCAGGAGTCTGGCACAAAAGGAGGGAGGGAGAATAGATACAGGGGGATAGAAATTTGATTTATTCTTTTTTTAAAAAATATTTTTAGAAAACAACAATTTGCAAAATGCACTATTTCTTTCACCTGTGGTCAGGTGAGTACAATGTGGATACGTGTGGATTAGCAGTGACATTTTCATTACATGAGTAGGTGCAATGAGGCAACACTCACACACCCACACTACTGCTATCGCCTTTTTACGAAACACACCCGTAACAGCCGTGAAGCCCATCTCACACCCGTAACAGCTGTGAAGCCCATCTCGGCTCGCTTTAGTCAGCCATCCCCTTCCCTTCGTGGCTTCCCCTTTCCTTACCAGGTGCTCCTAAGGCTCCTCCTCTCATTTAACCTCCAACCCTTTGCACTTGCAGCCCTTCCTATTCCTTGGGCCGGATGGGTTCTCTGGGTTCACCATAGTCTTATCTCGGGTCGCACAGCTGTAAGGGCTTAGAAGTGAAAGGCGGCATTAGGGTTTCGGAAGAAACTTAATAAAATTATGTTGGGAGTCAGGAGTAGTCCAGTGGAGGGTAACGGGCAGCACTGCCCACACACAGCGCAGGCAGAGGCAGAGCAAAGCTGCCGTCCCGCATCCTGCTCAGCTTCAGAGCAAACTGCTGATGCACCCAGGGCAAGCACGAGCGGCCGACGCAAGGCTGTGCAAAGGCAGTGGTGGTTTGTCTCCTTCCGGCAGCATGGCACTGCCTGCGCCTGCAACACGAGCATGCAGCGGCTGCCTGCGACAGCGGTGAGGCTGGGGGGGGGGACACGGACCTGAGCCCACTCTGACCTGTGCTTGGTGTTGTCACCACCTTTGGAAACCGTTTTAGCCTCCTCGTTTCTCAAAATAATGTATTTTGTGGCTTTTTGGAGTCGACTCAGTGTTCGGGGAAGTTGCAAATGTTTTTCATCACAGGGCATGTTTTGATGGGTTGCAGCAGTGCCGGCTCCATCAGCGCGTCCAGGCTGAGCCTTGCAACGCTGCTCGGCAGCTCGGGAATTAAACTGGGGTCAAGCCCAGGAGCTCAGCGCCTGCTGCTGTGACCAGGGCTGGTTCTGGAGAGGCGGTACAGGGAGCAGAGCACCTCCAGCACCCCTCATCAGCGCTGGGCAGCAGGTCCCTGCCAAGGGGGAGTGCTGGTCCCTGCGGGCATCGCCCCAGCCGTGCAGCAAGAGGGTACCCATGCAGTATCGCAGGTGGCAGCTTCGAGACGGGGAAAGAGCAGCCAAAGGAAGGCAGTAAACAAACAGAAATCCTTTGCACAGTTAACTGCTTTCACTTCCTCCCTTGCTCTCCTGGTCACGCTGCTTCCCTCCCCAGCCCCCTTTTTAGTTAAATGCAAAGGGGACGATGAGGCCTGTTGCTTTTTCAGCTGCTGTGCGTAAAAACCCTCCTCTTTGTTCCAGGCAGGAGGAGGTGACGGATGTCCCAGCAGTAGCTCCATCGCTGGCTGGGGATGGAGCCAGGAGCCAGAAACATCCCTGTCCCCTCCCTCTCCCCCAGGTAGGCTGCCTGCCTGCCTGCCTGCCTGCCTCCATTTTGCCTGCTGCCGTAGAAATGCTTTTAACTAGTCTTTAAAGATAATAAAAGGACTTAAAAAGCTTAATATGAGTCAAAGTGTTTTCAAGAAATGTCAACTGCCACATGTCTCTATTTAAATAGGAAAGGTTTTTTTTTTTTCCATCTGTAAAGCACAAAACCACACTGCTGTGTTAATTCATGAAAATGCCATGGAAAGTGGCAGTCAGAAGTAAAAAGGGAAAAATGACCAGGTCAGCTCCACTGCCAAGGACGAGTGAAGCACTGAAAGGCTGAACAGAAAACGTGGTGTTTGAAGAGATTTGGTGCCTGTTTTAACGTGTTCCTTTGCTCTGTAGTTCCTATGCTATTGTATTGCACACGATGCACGCTTGAACAGAGGCACGGCCTCTGCCTCTGCATTCCAGCCGTGCAGTTTTGTACCTTTTATGGGAAAAGAAATGCGCAAAAAATGATTTTTATTTTTCTGGGGGGTGAGTGACATTTTGCTTTAATAGCCTTTATCTTCTGTCCCTGTGCAACAAATCTTCTTGCGTCCAGTCCTGACCTGCCCTCAGGACCCTACAGCCCCAGGGTGTTTCCCACTGGAGAGCCCAGACTGCAGTGCTCCCTTCAGCATAAGCCATGGTTTTTTCTTTGCATGTATAAAAGGGCCTTGCATCTCCAACCAGAGAGACTGGATGTTCCTCCAAGCAAGAAGCCCCCCTCTCTGTGGCAGGAGAGGACCCCGGGGTCCCCACCGGCCAAGCGCTCCTGCGTTACCGCACACATGCCGCACCGGTAGCCTGCAGCCCCAGCGGCTGTTTGCACAGTGCGAATCTATTAGCCGAGTTACTGCCGTAATTTCCTAATGGGATGGGAAACGTTCGGGAAATGATAGAACTGTATAATTAAATGAAGTCTATCTGAGGATCTTCCATTACTGCATGGTAATTTCTGGATCTTGACATCCTTCTTTCCCTTTTTTAAAAGTGAGAGAGAAGGGGGATGTGAGCGTGGTACTTTTCTCTTGAAGCCTTAGGTAGCACACCTTCATGGTCATAAATCCCTGGATACTTATGATCCAGGGCAGTTAACCTTGCAAATCAGATAACACAGTTGATTATATGCCTTGCCTTTACCTGGCTGGCAGGAAGGAGAGCTGCTAGGGAAGATGCATGTATTCCAGCAGTGGAATATGTTGTGTATAGGAATTTAGCAACATCTTTCTGAATAAATGGAGAGCTTTCCTTTGGGACTCACTCGTTTTTATTGCAAAGGCTATTAAAACTCTATGAGAGCAGCAGGGTTCAGGGCAGCAGGTTTTGTCTATTTGCAGAGGGTAGTTAACCCAGTTATTTAGAGTCCAGCTGTAGATGTTCCTCCACATTCTTAAACAGCAAAGAGTAAAAGCCACAGCAGTTTGCAAATTCTCCTTCCGTGCTCCACTTCCAGGATTTGCTGTTCTCTAGCCGTTGCTCAGGGACCTGTTCATGAAACCTGCTGTAGGTCTGCCAATACCTGGTGTGATCAAATGCTGTGAGACCCAGCAAAACGCAGAAGCAGATATGCAATATTTCCACTTAAGCAGGCAGGAGCCAATGTTTTAAAGACAAAGCCAGGCAGGCCAGGTTTTGCTCAAGAAAAGGCTATGCTGGAAGATGCCAGGAGACTGACAATAGCTGATGTGCACAAAATGGAGATATCTCCTTTAGGGTTATTCTGGGCACATGCCCTTTTGTGATTGATGCCTGACACCTTCAATGCAAAGTTCCTCTTCACTGGGTCTTGTTTTCTACAATGCAGTCTTTCAGCAAGGCACGGTCAGGGTGTGCACTGACTTTGCCCATCCAGGCAACTTAGAATAAAGCAGTGGTCACAAAGCACCGAAGAAAATGCATCTGCGTTGAAAAAAAACCACCTTTGCCTAGTCTTTAGAGTTAGCCCGATCTCCAAACTCCTGCATTCAGTCTCATCCTCACTAGGAGTATCAGCTTTTTCTAGATCCTTTTCTGACTTACAGTGTCATTGCTGGGACAAGGTAAACAGTTACGTAATGCAGACAGATATTTTCTGACAAGGAGGGATCTGAGCTGCAAAATTTGGACTTATAAGCAAGCAAAACATCTCCACAGTTGCACTGAATTTTGTTCAAGGCTCCCAGGGTTATAATGGGACACGAAGAATGGTAGATTTGCATGCCCCTTCTTTTCTTTCAATCAAATCTTTCGTCATTTTGATGCAAATAAGTGATCCATGACAGTGCAGCCGCTGGAGCACGGCTTGCTGAGATCTGTGCAAGTGCTCTATGCATCTCGCTGTCAGCTGGCAGAGTCTTTTATTATCCCATAACTCTTCCACTGACATCCCAGCTCCTTTTCTTCTGTTTCTTTGAAAACTTTGGCTCCCCTTACTAATTAAATGGTACTGCTCTAACATCAGCATCACCTGGTAGTACCAGACTGGCAGCACTCGTGTGAAAGGTGAAACCTGCAGCATCCTTTTTGAGGAGATCTTGGGCACACTGACAATTTGGGGCAAATTTCCTCCTCTCTACCTTGTGTTAAGACACGGTTTCAGACAGGTTGAAACACAAGTGGAAATGTAGTACCTGGTCTCCACCTTAACAGAGAGAATTCTAGAGCAGCTACCCAGTGCTTAAGACATGCAAAACTGAATTTGTGGTCTTTGCTACAGCCTAATATCATTGGCTAAGGGAGGCAGATAGGAGATTTCCTCATACAGCCTTTACTAGTCAGTTCTGGAAAAGAATAGATATTTCCTGGGCAGAGGCTACAACCTGCCAGATTTTACAATGGAGACAATCCAACCCCCAGGAATTGGTTTAAGTCCAACAAACAAGTTCCTCTAGTGACTTAAGAGCCATTGGGACGTTGATCTCCAGAGATAATGTAAGGAGAGATCTTGAAGTGAAGACTTCTGGTGTCCAGCCAGCTCAGGGTTTCCCTGCAGCTTGTGCAAAGGGCCTGAGCTGGAGGTTTGGTGGTGTTAGGACACTTGCAAAAGGGCACCTTCTCAACTGCTCAGGTGCGTACGGTTCGGGCTGTGCTGCTTCATATGCTGCTGGTTTCTTAGAGATGTACTGTGGACTCTGTAAGAAAAAAATCTGGATTTCTGTAGCTGTCCATGGCTACTATGAAAAGATACTGCAAGTGCTGATGGTCTCTGAGCATAATCCTCTCCTCCCCATATATCTTAAAATTCTGCTAGTGCTAAGGAAGTAATGAGTGAAATCACTGTTGCAGCCTGCCCCCTCCGTCAGGAGTATCTATTGCGTGGACTTTATTACGCTGTCCGATAGAAACGAGGTTAGGGAGAGTGGTCAGGAGGTGATGCGCTACTTTATTTATAAATGCCCATAGAAGGGTGTCCTGGGAAGCGTAGATCCGAACTGCAATTGCTCAAAGGACAGAGGAGAGGTAGAAATGAACAAATCAGCTATGAAAATTATACCCTTGCCTTTCCACTTAGGAAACCATTATCTGTTCACCCTGGTAGAGGTCCAGATAATGATAAATGGGTACTAATGGAGAAGAGTAAGTAGATCTGCCAGTCATCGTTACATATTACCCATTTCTTACCCAGTCTGCATCATGAGCTTTGGGTTATGGGGTGAATCTTCATGCTCTTCATTACTTGTAGGGAAAAAAAGAGAGACACATATCTGGGCGTGCATGAGTCCCCCTGAAGAACTGTTAGAGCAAAGGCCACCTCTCCTCCCCAGGGAGCTCCTGACACCGTGGTGTGAGGCTGCATTTTGGAGGCAGCTCACCTAACTGCAATTAAACTTTTTAATAAGTGAAAGCTTATAACCACCAGTGCAGAAACAGTGTCTTTGGCATTTGCTTTCACTGTGGTGTACGTGTCCTCGCTTTGCAACACAACCTTATTTGAGTTTTGCTTCCTTTTCTTAGCATGACTACAGCAATTAGGTTTACCCCAGTATGACAGTGCACAAGGCTTTTTTTTTCCTTTTGCAAATTAGTCTATTTTAATGCTTTATTTTTTCCTGGAGAAATTCTCAACATCAAAACAAACCTAGTGTGTGGGTAAGGGACTAATGAAGAGTCAGTTCTCTCAGATGATCCTCACTGTGAGCACAAGTAGGGCTGGAGCGGAAAATGCCTGAATTTTGGTACAGTTTTGATCCAAATCTGCATCTCATTCTGGATGGCATTAGCCAAACCAGTCCCTCCAATCTTCAGGGCAGGTTGTAACTCAATGGAAAAAACAGAACAGTTTCCTTTTTCCTTTCTCCTTCACTAAACATGCAAACCCCATTCTTTTAACAATTAGTCTTGAACATATTCATTTTCTTCCTATCTATTAGTGCTTACCTTAGTAATCTCATTCTGTTGTATGGCGCTTCTTATATCAGGCATTAATATGTTTCTCAAAGGTAATATTAATATATTTCTCAAAGGTAATCTTTAAATACCCAGGCTGGTTTTGGAAAGGGGAAGATATTGTTGGTCTTTTCTAAATCATTTGTTTTGAGGGAGTCTTGGAAGAAGGCTTATACGTATTTATTACGAAAATGCAATAGCATTTTAATAAGAAAACAGTGCCTTAAATATATATCGCATGTATTTATTTCTGAGAAAATTCATATTGTTCAATCTTTGGGTGAAAGCCAAGCACTTGTAATAGTTACCTGACATGATGTGGCCCCGTGACAGAAAGTCTAATGAAGACTTTCTTGATAGGAATGTAATTGTAAAGAAAAAAAATGATTAAAAAATTGGTTCCAGTGCTCTGTGATCCAAGAGTTCATTTGTTTCCTCATTCATGCACCAAACAAGTCCCTAATTAATCTTGAACCTTGGAGAAAGGAGACTAGATTGGCATCTTCTGAATACGAACGTACTTCTCATTTTGGAAAGTTTGAAGAGGCTCTTAAGCATTCTCTTTTAATGGTATTTTTGCAAGGGTTTAAAGTGGCTTCATTAGCCTGCCAAAGCTGCTAATTGCATTACCATATTTTTAAACTTCGGAGGTTCAGGGTTTTTTAAAAAAAAAAAAAGAAAAAATTTAGATTAATTTGCTGGTTGAAACCAACTGAAGTGTTCAGTGACTGTCACAGTCCTCAACTGGAACCCGTGCGGCACCGAGCAGCGTGTGTGCTCCTGGGGCTGCACCCAGCGGCGCCACCATCATGTGTCCCTCTGAGTCCTGCGTAATTAAAGCAGCACGATCTCTCTGCCCTGGCCTCAGCTATGCCGATTTAAACGTGCCTGAAGCTTACTCCTGCCAACCTCAGCGCCTGAGCCAGACAGAAGCAAATGCTCGTGCAGAGGCAAGCCTGCCCCTGTGCTAGATCTGCTGCTTTGACTATTTGAGTTAGAAAAGCAGAACCAACAGATCTGTCCCAACATCAGCTTTAGTTAGGAAATAAATTGCTGATTGCATTTAGAGCAGCTCTTCTCCATCAATGGGGGATCTTTAGCAAAAGCATCCTAGGCTCTGGTGGGGTGCAGACCATGCCCAGGGGTTCAGCTGGGTGCTCGCCCTGCAACCCCCCTTGCAAAACCACTCGATGTCCCACCGGCAAAACCCCTTTTGTAATCCCAGGCCTTTTGGAGGAAAAGTCATGGTGCTGATTAACTCTGGCTCCTCCGTTCCTCTGTGCTGTGAAGTGTGAAAGGGATCAAGTCAAAGCCTCAGATGGAAAGTGCCAGCCAAGTTCAAAGTGTGGCTGTGTTAGTCCAGCTGTTCTTATTACAGTAAATAGGCGTCTGAACTTTAATGAGGTCACTTCCTTGAATCTTGCTTGTGTGCGGCCCCAGGTGGCTTATCTAAGGTAATATGAATAATACGAACAAGATAAGATAAGGCTGTTAGCCCCAAACAATATTATCAGCCTGTGATTTTAGCTGCCTACCTACTCCATCCTGACAGTGAGGGATAAAAGAAAACCTAAAACTCCAGCCTTGGAGACTTACAAAAGCTGTGTTAAAACCTGTACGAGAGCTCCAAGAAGAAATATTATCCTGGCTGGGGGAAGGGGGTGGAGGAGAATCAAGGGCACCAAGAAGAAAATACAGCTTACGGTTGAGGGAGTTGGGTTTTTTTCTTCCTTTGCAAATGTGTTCTTGCTCATTTCATTGTGAGCACCGCGATATATTATCAGCTTTCACCGAAGTGAAGAGTCGTCAGGGTTTCATTAGTTATGTTTATGCCAACTGAAATAAATCTTCACAGACATCAGAACAGGTTTGTTCATACTCCCAGCCCCATCTAGGGAATTTCACTGGCCACATCCCTGTTGTGCTGGTGGAGCAGATACAGTTTGAGATATACTTTGGCTTTATTGATTTGAAGGCTTCTTCATTACTTCTCCAGCACTGCAGATCAATAGCCATGCCTAGAGCAGCATAATAGATTTTTTTTAAAAATCAATTAAACAGAGTATTTTTAACAGAGCCTAGTGTGAAATTCTGTTGCATTTTGATATGTGCGGTTTAAGCTTTACTGCATTTACCTGCCGACCTCTATGCCTTACTAAGAGATGGGAGTCTTTGTTTCAGCATCCGCGTACTGTGATATTCATGCTTAACCTCCAAAGGAGGAGGAATGACTCAAGATTAGAAACTAGAACCACCCAGCTTTTCTCCTTTGAAACCCATATTCATCACTGCAGCCTCGCTAGAAAGTGAAATAATGTTTGTGGTCTTAGCTCAATCCCCAGTGGACACTAATTCAGTTAAAATATACCGAAATCTGTCATGCTTTTTCCTTGCCCTGTGTCTCTGAACAGAAGGAGATGAGCTCCTTTTAAATTAGCTTTCATGGTCGAAGGGTTTCCTTGTGCATGCAGAGCCCAGTCCTCTCCCCACTGAGGCCAGTGAAAAATTCCCTATTGATTTTGGTGGCCCGGGACTGGGGTCAGGCAGCAGCATGGCTGGAGGGCAGCCTCGGGTCTCGCTGCCATCCCAGAGCTGGGAAAAGCCGCCCGCAACCAGTCCTGTCCCAAGGTCTTGTAGGACCACGAAGGTGATATCCTGGCCCTCGCGCTGGCAGTGCAGCTTTGGCAGCTGTGAATCTTCTGTGCCAGATTTTTGCAGCAGTGCAAGTGGTTAACATGGTATAACAGTGGTAGGTAAATCCTTATGGCAAGGAAAACACTTATTTTTCAGAAGCTTTTCCCCAGTGGAAGGATGTAATGAAGGATCCTGGTGATGTTCTGAATGGTGACACTCAGCGAGACCTTTCTCCAGTCACCAGGTCCCCCAGATGGGGCTACTTCAGATCATCTTACAGGAAGCTAAAACCAAATTTCCCAGTCTTTATTCTTCCATCTCCCTCCTTCCCACCTTCTCTGGCTCGATACCAGCTGCTCTGGACGGCCTCTCAGCCACCAGCCACTCTCCCACCATTTCTTCCAAAGCCATGGGTTGAATTATTTCTTTGAAATATTTGCGTGTCAAATGACATAGGTGGGTATTTTCAGAACCTGCATTTTCAGGTCCCATCCCAGTAGCTGCAGCCATGTTGGGTTTGTTTGGTCAGCGCCTTTTTGCTTTGTAAAGTGCAAATATTTGTGGATACGATTACCGACGCAATTAGACCTGATTCTGGAGGCTGCCAAGTTGTGAGTGTTTCTCACCAATCTGAACTAGGTCCGCATGTTGTGGACCCAACACACCAAAGCCTTATGGCAGAGGTGCAGATCCACCTCCCGATATTGGGTGGCCTTAGTGCATCACCAAACCAGGCTGCTTCAGTCCCATTCCCAGAGAGGTGCTCTCCCAGAGGATGGTTTGGAGGAGATAGACTTCTCTGCCTGCTGTTACAGGAGCAGCTAGTTGGCCAGGGAGGAAGCTGGGAGAGGCTAATCTGACATAGCCAAGTCCTTAGATGTCTGCAGCTGGGAGGTCTGGAAACCTCCTGATTTTCTTTTTTCCATCATCCGTCTGTGTTGGGGATGTGAGAACCACTTCCAGAAAGCCATGACTTCCCTCTGCGCCACTGTTTTTATGCTTTAACATCTCAGGCAATCCAAATACTTGGCCTTTTATTTAAAAAAATTGTTTAAACCTGGAATGGGAAGAGGAGCGAAGCAGAGCCCAGCGTTGCTGAGCACACGGATCGGAACCCACCCAGCCCATCGCACCCCCAGCAGCTCAAGTTTAAAGCCAAGTGGGGTGTTTTCTGTGTGGATGCAAACTGGGTAAGAGGCAAAAATCATCAGAGAGCTGACAGGTCTGTCTCCCGCGGCAGAGGTGAGCTCGGTGCCGCAGGGAGGGTTTGGCTTTGGGCTGCCAGCTGCGGGTGGGCTGTGTCAGCCGAGCAGGTCGGGGCAGCGGCGCTCACACACGCGCTCTCTATTCATTCATTTTTCATGCCTCATTTTCAGCCCTGCCTGATTTATGGACCTCATTCTTCCTTCCCCTTGGTTTAAATTTATCTTCTGAAAACAAAGCCAGGGTTTAGAGTAGACCCACCCTTCCCTTAAGACAGAGGAGCCTGAGTTGGTTTAAGGCCACCAGCTTTAGCCGGGGCACAAGCAGTGTCCGGACCCTGGCAAGAGCCAAGCCAGCAGAAAGCCGACCCCTTTGCCAGCAGCCAGGTTTCCCTGGTAAGCACTGGAGCTGAAATCTGGAGTGGGCTGGGAAACTAGGGGAGAAAAGGCACTGAGATGGGGGGAACACAGAGACCAGGGGAGCAGCTGGATATTGTGGGGATGGGAGGTCTCCTGCCCCAGCTCTGACACTGGTCCCGCTGTCCCACAAGCTACAGCCTCCAGCCAGCCCCGCCACACTCGCTAACCCAGCAGGGACCTTTGCAGGGGCTGCACCAGCTCTTCCATCCTGCAGCCATCAGGGCAGCTGCAATTCCTAGTTGGTGGCAGCAGCACACTTTGATGTCCTGCACCGACACAGCTCCTCTGGCATCGCCCCTTCTCCCTGTGGATAGGGAATAGGCACAAATTATCCACCTTTAGCTCTCATGTATTCCTCATAGACAACCAGGGCGCAGAGTCATAAGCTGAAGTGCTCTGATTTAGAGGGAAAAAAAAGCCCATGGACCTGGAATGGGGTTTGCAGTCCACTATGGTGGCATCACTGAAGCTGACTTGACCCCGAGCAGTCAGGCATGTGGCCGTCACCCAGGGCAGTTTTGATGGCTCAAGGCTAGCTGGGTTTTGCTTTTTTCATACTGCAGGACTGAGGCGAGTCTCTGGCCCTTCCAAGGGTCATCATCATCCCACAGCAACCTTCTCTACCACGAGCCGCAGAGGTGTAAATGCTGGAGGACAGCATTCCCTATGGGTGGCTTTGCCCTGGCACAGGTCCTGCCGTGCCTGTGCATCTTCTGCTGGGCAGCACTGACATTCTGATGGTGTCGGCGGTGCCAGCGCTATGAATAATTACTCAGAGCGCTAAGAAGAGACTTTGTTATTAGGAAGCTTTTTTCTCAGTTATTTTTCAGCTAATTTTTCCCCCATTCTTAATTTACGCCTCGCTCCTCAGAGTCGTTTCAGATCTGTCAAGCGCTCTCCGTGAAATGCTTGTTTTTGTTTGACTAACACGTTCTGGGGGAGGGGGACGCGCGGTGCTTTGGAAGAGCCGGTCTGTTTGCTTTGGTGATAGCAGTGATATTTGGGAGAGACAGATGGAAGGCACTTTTTATTTTCTGCAGACACTTCATGATCCAAGCTGCTCATATTGTATAAGAGAGGCCAGATGCCTTGTTAATTCATAGACATGTTTACAGCATGGAGCTTCTAATAGGTGAATATGAATACTAAATAGTGATTAGTGCTTGTCTGACAGACGTCTCCCTCCTGACTGAAATTGGATCTAAGTTTGACCTTTGGTGAGGGAGGAAGGTATTCTGGTATATAATAAGCTTTTTTTTTTTTCATCTATCTTCTCTGCATGTAGAAAGACAAATCCTTTTCCTTCCCGTTAAAGGATGTATTTGCCCTAAAGACACACCAGCCTGCCAAGCCGGGCTGTGCCTCCCTGTCCCCATGCTGCTCCAGGAACAGAGGGGGAAACACCCGGCTGGGTATTGGGAAACTGTGTGTTAAGTGGCAAGCCTGAGCCTGATGGTGATTTAATGCCCATGGGAAAGATGGCATTGGGCTTTCTGGAGAGGTAGTGAGGAGCACTGAGGCTTTCCCCCTGCACTGGTGGGCTTTTCTGGGATGCTCTTGGTTGGATAAGAGCCAGCGCGACCCACGGGTGTCTGTGCATCCCAGGCAGGGGGCCAGGGCTGGTGCCTTGCGGTCCTGACACCAAACCAAGCACACAGGATGGAAGGATTGTGGATGGGAGAAGGGAAGGGCAATAGGGAGAGAAAAAAAATTAGCAAAGAGACTTAATTTAAGAATAATCCCCAGCACTGCTGGTGAAAGCGACCACCAGCTCTTTCAGAGGATGGACCACAGTGCCAGGACCCCGTTCGTCCCATCCATGGGGCTTTGCATCACCTCCCTGCAGGACCCAGAGCTATCATGTATATGAAAAACCCATCTAGGAGCAGCATCCAATGTATGTTTAATTGTCCTTGATGTGATATAACACCTGAAAACAAGAGGGTAGCCAGAAGCCCGGGAGGGGAGCGCTGCTCAGGCGCATGGCCAGGCGGCTGCGGAGGTGGCAGAGGTGGGAGGGTGATTTGTGGAAGTGAAAGCAAGGAAAGCAGAAGCAGGTCTCAAAAGTAGATGTTTTGGTTTTTTTTTTTTTGTAAACTGCTCTTTAAAGATAAGCAAGCACAGACTTCTCATCTCTTCTTAAGGAATCATTCCCATTTGGGGAACTGCAGACTGCCTTTGGGAGGTTTGCAAAGCTGAGGGAGAGTTGGCTGTCAGCAAGGTCCCCATGCACTGGGGCTGTGCCACTTCTGCCAGGGGACTGCTTCAGCGGCACTGAACCTGTGGGACCTGGGAAACAGGGCAGGGCACCCGCACAGCCCTGGGGAGTGCCTTAGGTGACCTGCCCGGCTGCAGCAAGTCCGAGGCACCCCGGGAGCATCACCTTGATCACACCGTCTCTCTTACAGGCGCTAGGCATTTCCCAGTCTGCTTTGGTTGGGAGAGTTTTGTGATGCTCGGAGACCCAGCGGGGCTTCGGGAAGAAGTGAAGATGCTGAGGGAAAGTCGTGTGTGCAGTAGTCCCACTTCCAGCCTTTTTGGCCACGCTAAGCAACCACAGCGCTGCGTCAGCGGCTGTGCACGTCCAGACGGAGAGATGGCCCTAAGCCAGCAGGCAAGCGGCGGCAGCCGAGCAGGCAACCAAAGCATGGAGAGAGGGAAGAGGGGGGCAGGCCCTACGTCCCCAGCCAGGCTCTCCACCCCCAGCTTGGCTCCCCACGGGTGCAAGGCATTGGCGCTTATAATGTCTCTGCATTACCGGAGCACGCTTTCATGCATGCAAAATCAACTGATGCCCGTCTGAGGCACTTGTAAGGCTACTTTGGGGCCGAGGGACAGCGCATGCAGTTATCACCCAGGAATCTTCCCATGAAGCTGAGTGGAGCTGCACCTGAGACAAGGGAGAAGGAGCTCAGCCCCACACCCAGTGCCCACCATCCTCCGACCCTTCCCAGCGCCTGGCTTTGGAGGCTTCTCGTGGTGGCAAGCACCCAGTTCCCACCAGCTGTGTAGGAGAGCAAAGGGCCTGACTCCTGCCGCAGCCACGCTGACTCGGAGCCCGACAAACAAAGCTACCGGTTCCTCCAGAGATGCAAACCCAGCCTGCTGCTTGTGATCACAGCGGGGTGCAGCGCTTGGCTTGACTTGCTTTTATCCCTTCCCTTTTCACTTCAGCCTTAAAATTAGTTGTTAAGTTTATTCCCCAATTAGACCAGGATAGGATAAAATGTTTGGTTTAGGGGATTTTTATTTTTTTTTCTTTTAAAAGCTTGCTCTTGCTGTGAATTTATTGGGTGCTGCTGACTGCAGAGGAAATCTTGTGGTTTTTTCTTTCCCTGCTTGTTGTTCAGATGTGAAGGTGCAGAGGACGTCTCAACCCTTGAGTGAGCTCAGCTCTCGCATAAGGCAAAAAGAGTGCAACCAGTTGAGCAAAACCAGTCCGTGACTCTCATTTCTGATGTCAGCGTCCCCTCTGCTCTGACTGGAAGCTGAAGCAGGAATGCAGTTTTGGCAAACAACCTCAAAAAGTAAATTGCTTGCTCTGTGGACTGAAAAACACACTCTTTCTCCTCTAACTGCTGCTTCTCTGCAGGGAAACAAGCCGATAAATGTACAAGAAAAGAGATGTGGCCTCGAGAGCTTAGCAAAGCAAAAAGACAGCAGCTCATGGGGGGTACTCCTGCAGGTTAGCAGAGCTGATGCTGCAGCCATGCTCTCACCCTGGGACCAGCCTCTGCCCTGGAGAGGAGGAGAAAAGAGATTTGCTGCATAAAACACCATTAAGGACTTTGCTTCCCATACCAGCTGAGTGCACATTGGTGGCCGTAAATCAAATGATGTGTATGTATTGTGTGTGTATGTTTGCATGTGTATATATATAACATATATAAGCTTGTTGCAGGTTCTTTAGAGGCACATTCTGCCTCCTTCCAGCTGGAAGGGTACCAACCCACAACATCTTGCACTGACATTACTCTCTTCCCCAGCACTGGACTTTCTGGGGCATTTTCCTGTGGTGGTGCTGGCCTGGTGCAGGCAGCACAGGCAGAGATGCCTGGGGTAATGCCTGCCTGCTCCCGCTACCAGAGGCTGCTTTTGGTCCAGCCCGTGTCCCTTTCCAAAATGATGGTCTGGCAAATTCTGGCACCAGGTGCCTCATGTGCACTGGGCTGGATGGGATGAGGGGGCTGTGGCTCCTGAGGCAGAGGTGGCAGAGGGGGTTGCAGGTCTCCCAGCAATGCCCTGGGAGAGCAGAAGGGCAGAGCTGCTTTCAGGGGCAAAGGCGGGCACTCGCTAATGCAGTTTCTAATCTCCAGCACAGTATTTGTGCGGGCTCTTTGCTGATCGCGTGGCAAGGCTGCTGTGACTTGCAGTCGTGCCTTGCCCTCCGCTTGCATGTATTTAAAACCCTCCGGATCAGCAGGCAGGCAAAATGTCCTCTTTTTTTACCAAAGCACAAAATGACTCCTCCGTTCTGCGTCTGTAACATTTACATGGGGGCCCTGGCTGCCGCGCTGGGCTCCGGCTCTGAACTTTGCCAAAAAAAAAGATGGTGTTTGGAACTGGGATTTTGGCTCAGACCCATCCTGAGTAATATTGTTTCTCTTGTTTTTGAAACCATAATGCATTGCACTTGGTGGTGATGTCAGGTACTTGGGGATTATAATTACTGTGTAACCCAGCAGCCTGGAGAGAGATGTCTCAGGAGGGGCAGCCTGAGGGGAAGGAAAGTTAGTTCTTTATGAAATGCAGATGTTTTTAAATAGCTGTAATTAACTGGACTGGATGCAGAACATTGCAGATATAAAAGCTAAATAGGCTTTTGTTTTTAAATGTTTGCTGTGTACTTCAAGCGGTCACTCAATTCTGTCGCGCATGATTTCGGTCCCGTCCGTGCTGCCCCCAGCATCGCCCTCTTGCTTCGGGTTCAGGTCTTGCCATGGTGCTTTTTCTTCCCCATCCAAAAGCTGAGGACCACCTAAACACCGCGTGCAGGGCTGTGTCCCTCAGCTCCATCCCTTGGCACGGCACAGGCTGGAAATTGGCTTTGGGAGGATGCGGGGAACGCGGCAAGATGGGCAGCATGGAAAAGAAAAACAAAACCCCCCAGTGCTTGTAGCTGAATAGGAGCAAGCTCTCCAACCCCAAGTTATGAATTTTGTCAATGAAATTAGCCAACAATGTTTGGGAAAGAATAAAAATAAAGCAGCGAGGGCTCAAAGAAAAACTAGCAGAGCCCCAGAGTGAATGGGGGCTTTGTTCAGGCTCTGGTCCCTTCAATAGGCAGCCTGAAACCCTGTGAGTCACTGCGCGCTGCTGGCCAGGCGCGGGGCCTCCCTTAATGGGCCAGTGGAAAAATCTGCCTTGCTCTCATTTGACAAGCTAACCAGCAAAAGAATAAAGTTAATTTACTGTTAAAGTTAATTTGTTGGGTAAGAGGAGGAAACGAGAAGCATGTTATAATAAATGCAGCAGCAGAGAGGTTGGCCTGCGGGAAGGGGTGTCCAAGGTGTCTCGCCCTGCTAATAACCAGGTTCATTATACCTGTGGGTCTCACAGTGCATGTGGGCTGTGTCAGGCACAGCCCGGGGACCCCGGCAACAGTCTCTGCAGGGAGAAACCACCTTTACATGGGAAATTCCTGGTCGGGCAGCGGTGCGGTGCCAGCACTGGGGATGCGTGTCAGGCCAGCCACATCCACGGCTGTGCCTTCCCAGGGCCAGCACCAAACCTGGCACTGGAGATACAGATTTATGTTAACGTGAGCTGGCTCTGCAGCCTGGCTCATGTTTCGGTAGCTCAGATGCAGGCAGGTAGCCCACCTTCAGTTGCACCAGGTATGTTTTGCACATGGAGGTGGGCTCTGCTGGGCCGTGCAAAGCAGCATATTCCTGGGGCGCAATTTCATCCCCAGCCACTCACTCAAACTTGCAGAGAACTGGGGAGCGCTCCCCATGCCCTGCCAGCTCACATTGCACACCCTGGGGTGGGGGAACAGGTACCGTTTTGTGCAAAATCGCTTTTGTACGTAATGCGGGCTTTTGCGCGCGCAGACGCCCCGTGCGTGGTTTTGTGGGAGTAGCTGCTGTTTCCAAACAAAGGGCTCCTTTCTTCCCAGCAAACAGAAGTAGCTGGTGTAAGCCAAATACAACCTGCCGCCACCCTTTGTTCTGTAGTACCTAACACACCCCGTTACTTGGTGCTTGGCATCGTACAGACATACAGCAGAAAAAAGGCTGTCCATCCCCCGCAGGGCTCTGCGGAGCTGCCTCGCTTTGTCCGTGGCCCTTCCCACAGCCAGGGATGCCCCAGCCGAGGGTGATGGTTGTGCAGGGTGAAGGATTCCCCGCCTGGCACCGACCCGGCATGCCAGGAGCCACACAAGCGCCTGCTCCCCCCGGCCCGGCCCCTGGGCACGCCGCCACGCTGCTGTGGTTTCAGACAGGCATGGCTTGTCTTTGGAGGCTGCCACCAAGCAGGGGAAATTAGGGCATTTTTGAGTCTATCCAGCTCGCTGCAGGGTGCCGTAGCGGGGGCACACGGCAGCAGCAGCGGAGCCGCTCAGCACCTCGACGGGGCAGCTGAGCCGGTGCCATGAGCCGGAGCAGAAGCCCGGCTTCTGCAGGAGCTCTCCCGCGGTCCAGCGAGCAGACGTTGGGTCATATCACCGTCTTTGCCACATAAGCTGGTATCTAATGAAGCAGAGAAGCACCAAGATCATTTCTGGATCACACATGGTTTGGGAGGAAATTTTAATAATTTGTTACAATATTTTAAAATCTGGGTTAAGCCCAGGAATGACACAGCAGAGTTAACCGTTGGGCAGCCTACAAAAGTGTAACATCTCCCCTTCCAAGCTTTGAGAGGCCATGTTGTGACCAAAGTAATCCTCCTTTCTGCTCACATCACCTTTCCGGATTTATCATTTTAATGTTCTCTGGGCCACCAAGCCCCACAGCTGTAAATTAATTTTTAAAGTAATACAGGTTTTAAAACTTCCATCTGCTTTAATGAGCTTGGGGGAATCCTGTTGTATTAAAAAACATGCATGCAATTATTTTTCCATCTTGGGTTTCGCCAGTTCCCAGCACCACTCTGCGATGACATCTTCTTCCCCTCTCAAAAGTGTTTTCTCGTGATAATGTGGCATTGTATCCTGATGGTGTGTGTTTTGCTGCATGTGGGCAAGGCTAGAGAGGACTTCTCTAAGGACGAAGCAGTATCATTAGCAGGTCCCTTGGTGGCTTCCCAGTCACCTTTCCATTAATCCAGTTCTGCATCACAGAATTATGAAGCGGCTAATGAACAGCTCCAGCGCCGGGAGCCTGGAGGTACCGTATTAACCGGACATCTCTTTGAACTGCGTGATTTCTGGTGGGAAAACTTCATGGAAAAATGAGATTGTGTTTGTTTTCACAGCCTTCTGCATCTGTTTTTAAATATTTGCTCATAGTAGTTCTGGGTTTTTTTCTGGCTTTTTTATTAGCAATTAGCCTAATAAGCCACCTTTTCATTGCTCTGCATGTAGATTAACCACTTCAGAGAGTACAAAATAAACATTTTGCAATGCATGCATGTATCTTCTGGAAAAGATGAGTAACTTGCTTCCACTGAGACGAAGTCCTCCTAACATCAGGGTTTTGCTCTAATCATTAGTGCCCAAGATTTTTTTTTCCCTTTTATTTCCCTTAAGACTTCTTACAGCATTTGTTAACCTGAATTTTTAACACAATTAATTCTTATTTAGCCAGTGCATTCAAAATGATGTTCTTTATAAGTAACAAATAAACAGCCTGGGAATGTGCAACTTTCTTCTGGTACCTGAGCACT
The DNA here is from genome assembly GCA_013401275.1 of Pandion haliaetus. Classification (NCBI taxonomy): domain Eukaryota; kingdom Metazoa; phylum Chordata; class Aves; order Accipitriformes; family Pandionidae; genus Pandion; species Pandion haliaetus. The sequence continues at coordinate 10,241 of VYZV01038644.1, read as the reverse complement.
TAGAGGATTCATCTCTGCTGAGATCAGAGTTGAGCAACTTGGACAGATTTCAGCTGTCACATTAAAAATGAGTCTATAAGAGATATTCCTTCTCTGCAGGCCATGGACGAGCTGGGTCTTTCAGAGGGACAGGAGGTGTAGCATCCAAAAAGAGCACACGTACCCAAGAATCGGTATGCTGTGTTGCCTACCCTTACTGCCTGATGGAAATCAAGCCACTTTTAACAGCAAAGTCACAGTGACTAAAATTCTCCTGATCCTGATGATGTCCTGAGCTGTAAATGCAGAGCACCAGGCAGTGCTGTCATCTCTTTGGCACCTCCGTGCTCGTTCCTGCCATCTGGAACTTGGGCAGCAAACCTGGAAAGCAGTAGTGAGCAGGAACCGGGACTGAGATGCCCTCGCAAGAAGTGACTCTTCCAGTTTGGGACTGAAACCCACAGCTGGGCTGGATGGGTCAGACTTGTAGGTGATGCTGCCTGTGCCGGCTCTTTGCTGGGGAACAGGAGGACACCATCCACATGGGTGACATCAGCTTGATTTTTCTGAGCTTTCAGGTAACTTCACAGTAAGTTTTTCCAGAACCAGAGGGATAAATTAAGCCTTTCCTCCAAATCTGAGATAAGCCCCTATCTCTTGCCTGCTGGAAGAGCTCCAGCATCCTCATGTCCTCTTACCATCCTCTGGGCAAGCGGTGGCATGGCCGGGACGGGGCCATGCAGAACAGCCTGGCCGGCTGTCACTCAAATGAGGAGCACAGACAACGAGTTACACTGCATCTCGGTGGAGACCCTCCTCTAGTTTTTTTCCTCCACATGCAAAATTTGTAGGATCTTAACATCTTCCTGACTTCTCTGTCAAGCACGGTAAATGTTGTTTTCCAAAATGAGTGGGGGACAGTGGGAGGAAGAAACAGGCAGCATGACGGCACAAGCTCGGTTTCTTTGGCAAATCAGGTTAAAAACAACCGAGTTGTTTATGCGTATTTCTTGCCATGGCAGTATTGCCACTCCCGGTAGAGCACCTCCCCGCTCCTAAAGCAGAGATCCTGGGTGCAGCACCCTACATTTTCACGTTGGTTTTTGCTGTTCAGCTTGAGCTACCTGGCAGTCGATACAAAGGCACCGAGCCCAAGCGAAGCCCTGAAACTGCTGCCAAAAATCAGGCCCTGGGCGAGTGATGCCAAGCGACCAAAGTGACCCAAGGCGGTCGGGAGCGCGGGGGGGCTCTTCCTCCGCACCCAGTGCGGAACCGCCGGGGATGTGCTGGGTGGTCCCTCCCCGGCTGGCCCGGGGAATGGCCGGAGCTCTAATAAGATCAGTCCTGCAGTGTATTTCCTGAGCAGCAGGAACAATGAGCCTCTGTCCCACATGCCGCTGCAGTGAGNGGGGGAAGGGGGGAAGGGGAGGAGAAAGATCTTCATCTTTCAGCAAAGCTGCGCTCATGTTCACCTCCTGCCTTAGCAAAGCTGAAATGCTCAGTGCCTACACCCGCAGACAGACAGTAAGTTACCAGTGCTGGTGAAGGACAACATGGGTTTTTTCCAGTGCAAAGCCTTAACCGCCGCCCTCCAGGGACCACTTTGTTCGTCTCATGCCCACAGGGCCCCTTTCCAGAGCCGGTGACAAATTCCACATCACCGCAAAGGAATTTCCTTTCCCTTCCAGAGATAAGGGACCAGGCTGGGTGCAGCAGCGCGTCCCCCCTCCCCGGCTGGCGTCTCCTGCAAGAGGGATTTGCTGCACTGCCCCAGGGGCAGGTGACAACCTCCTCCCGTTAGCAAATGAGGGCAGTGGTCCAAACGTGGAGGATAGCTAGCTGGTGTAAACGGAGATCAACGAATGGTTGGACACCGGACCCTCTTAAAATCCCGTTTTGCTGTTGTTTAAGGCTTTCACGTAAATGCCAGCTGCAGGTTCTTGGGGAATTTGATCTTCCTCCCACCCTCGTGGCCAGGGCAAGCCAAAGATTCCCCGCAGAGCTCCCTGATCCCTGCCTCCGGGCCGGCTCCCCACAATCGCCCCTCACCCTGCAGGAGCCTGCCCGCAGCAGAGCCAAGGGCTTCGACGAACCGGTGATGACCTTGCACCAGCCCGGCTGTGCTGGCCCCACAACCTGTGGGTTTTCTTTGGCGAGGTTTTTAGGAGAGAAGCTCTCAGAAGGAGGTCCTTCAAGTGTGGCAGGAATCATGCTCTTCCCCTGCTGCTTTTTTGCCTAAAGCTTTCCCCTGGGCCAAGCGATTAGTTTGTGTGACTCAGTAGCTTTGATGGAGCAATGCTGATTTACACCAGCTGATGGGCTGCTCTGATTTTCTTACAGAAAATCACTGTTAGGCTGTTACATTTAACCTGTACTAAACTGTGCACGAATGATTTATTGTGTACTTCTCATGCAAATGACATTAATAGACTCTGTCATACATAGAAGAAGATGCTAGAAGATTACTAAAAGCTGCTGCCCTTAAAAATGTTTCAGAAGAAAGTTATGTCTTACATTGTATTACCTGAGAAATACATCTGACTCTTCCCTTGAAGACACATACATGAGAGAACAGTGTGAAGGCTGCATTGCATTGCATTGTGTGTGAAGCACCTTGAGGCTTTACCAGAAAAGCTACAAGAAGTATTTTAAAGGAATATATATCGATAACCAGAGCTGCATTACGAGGAGGGAGAGAACTGTTTTCCTCACGTATCTCGTTCAACCCGACTCATGATCCAGGAGTGTTTGATGACTTCAGGATCAGACTGCAGAGAAGAAACAAACCAAAAGCAGTCCTGTCTAATTAACTGAACATATTTACATGTGTAAAACTCTCCTGTAGTCCTCGTAATGACTAATGCATAATTATGCACAGACAAATCCCCACAGTAAACACAAATATTTTTGTTTGTGATTATTTATCTCAGGAGAGCTTAGCAATTTGTCAGGGCTTTGCTGAGCTTCTCAGCTGAGCCGAGCAAGGTATGGGCAGCCGGTGACTGCCCTTGGTCACCCCAGGAGCCATGTTAGCCATACAGCAATAGAGGAGGGCAGCTTTTTGCTCGCAAAACATTTTTGCATTGAGAAATGTAGATTTGGGTCAAAACAAAGTATTTTGCAAGTTTATTCCAATTTCACAGAAATACTGTGGTTTCCCCCAAGTTTAGAAAACATTCACAACCTTTTCATACCACAACCCTCTTTCTTCTGCGCTGCCTCCCCGAGACTGCCGGGGTGGGAACGAGCTCCCATGTACTCACCGTGTCTAGATGTGACGTTACCAGGTGATGTTTGTCCACCAAGAAAAGCCATTTCCTGGTGGCTCCTTCCTCTGCCCATGTTCAGTTATCTGAACTGCACAGCTGAGCTGCAGGAGGCAAGTAGGACAGGCATCCTCGAGGGTGCAGCATCCTCTGGCGCATTGCAGAGGGGATGTCTGTAGAGGAAAGGGACATCCTTCAGTGGCCAGATCACTTGGTCCCTTCACCATGAGAGGGCCAGCATGGACACAGCAGTTTCCTGTAGGGAAATATTGTATTCTCCCAGTGCCTGCAGGAGAAATGATGAAACAACACATGGAAAAAATTAATCCTTGTAGCCAATTTGGAATGAAGATTTTAGCTGGGACGGAGGGAGTCTATTGGCATGTCGATCCATGCACTACGCATGCCGGGGAGCCAAGGGAGTGCTGAACAGAGCAGAAAGCCAGAGCACTTTCAAGGTATAAAAATGCTGTTTTAAAGCCTTCCGACTGGCCTCAGTGGATTCTGGATTCTTGTACTTTGACTTCAGCTTTTGCTGTCTGCTGGTTCACCCCAGGGCATTTCATAGCTCAGCTGCAGGGATGGACAAGTCTCCCCTATGCACATCCCAACCGATGCATGTTTGGCATCAGCTCTGATGTCCCCTGGTTTCAGTGGGGCATCTGTATCAGCGAATCCATAGTGCTTTCCTCTTACGCAGCATGTTATGGTGGTCTGGAAAGATGTGGGGGAAGGAAAGCATGAGGTAGCATTCCCAAGCCAACACTGCAGCATTTCACAGGCAGGTACAGGCAGCCGAGGCAGCTGTGGGCCTGTCTGCCCGGCGCCCCAAGCTCACTGGACATGTGGGAGCTCTGATCCACTCCACTGGTGTCATGTCTCCTCCCTGACTGTGCCGGCACCCTGCCTGGGGGCAGCGTGGGCATCTCACCCTGCAATGATGCCTGTGCAGTGCAAAGAGCCTCCCCGAACCTCGCCGGAGTCACCAGGCTCTCGGTCTGCTCTCCGAGTCCTCCGTGACATGTCATCTTAATCCATGGAGCCATGCAACCCCTAGTGATAAATTCATCACTTAGTCAATGGCTTTCCTCCTAAAATTCTCTTCAGGGAACAATTCTCCTATGTCTGATACAGTGACTAATTGATAACTTTCTTTAAGGGGACTGCACAATAACTTTCTTTAAAGCAGTATATTATGATCAGTGGGTTTTCCAAGGAGCATGCTGCTCTCTTAATTCTCACCTTCATTATTTTAATACCTCTGTAAAATGGATTTCTAATGGATCTATATTGCCATAAAACTTTAGGGATGGTGGGTGGGTGTCAATAAATTCTTTGCAATCCCAGCGACTCCGCCAGCTGAGTAGGGAGCAGAGTGACAGGCTCTGAGGAGAAGCCAGGTCTTGACTCAGGACTGCAGCTTCCAGCGGTGTGACCTTCCCTGATTTGACCCCATCCTGCTGTCTCTGAACACCCTGCAAAACTTCATTAAGCAACATGACTAGTATCTGTCACAAGCAATTCTTTCTCTCCCACCTCCTCACCCCAGGGATAAATCATATCAGCTGTCAGGAATACAGAAGCTGCCCTAGGTACAATCCAGCCCGAAGTGTTGATACCTGGTAAGTCTGTGCAGAATAACAGTCATCACATCAGAGCATTTTCACCCAAAGATTCCAAGGCAGGCAATAAATGTACATTATATTGGCATCAATTCCCTTCAAAATGTTCTCTGCCACAAACAGGATGGAAGGCAGCAGCCACTATCCTCAGCTTAATCAAAGGAAGAAAGAAGTGGACGTTATGGCCCCCCGAAAATATGGGGAGATTTTAGAGGTCAAACTATTCCTATGATGATTAGCCAGGACATTAGGAAAAACTCTTTTACCATTGGATCAATCACCTGGTCTCTTGAAAACTGCTTAAGAGTCTTATTTTTGTCTCATCCAGGTTCTTGGGCTATAATAACTCATTTTTACCTTGGACATTGAAGCAGATGGTCCAGCAATTGCTTAGAAACAAGCTGCAGCCGTAAGCATTTGCCATTCTGCCCTCCTTTGCCCTGAAGAGCTCCCAGGAACAGGAGGTGTTGCAGTGAGGGTGATGCCTGCACTTCCTAGCACACGTGGTATAGAGAAGTCGTCTACCAGAAGTGTAGGAGACTGAAGTCAGATGTTTTGGCTTGTTTCCTTGCTGGCATTGGAGGTCAGGTGTACGTTATAGAGTCCTGCTGCAAAACCCCACCAAAGGCTATCTTTTGTCCTAAGGAAATGGTGTTTGGCTGCCACTGGCATTGTGGAGGTGGTAGGGGAGCAGTACCTGGCCTGAGGACTTGGGTTTCTTTTTTTTTCTTAAATATTTGCAAGTCCTTTAACTGCTGTTTTGATAGCTGGTGGGGTGCTAGAAGATATTCTCCTCCCTACCACTTGTTTCAGAAGATTTTTTGTCCCTTGGGTTTTTTGTTCTGGTGCAGCTGTTTGAACTATCCGTGTCAAAAAAGGTCAGACTGGTATACACAGCAAATTAACCTTTTTGTGGGCTGCCTCCAACTCTGCTTTATTTCCATCAGGATAAGAGACTTGCAAATAGGTAGGAAAACCAAAAGCGTCTTGAGTTTTGAGCACATTGGGAAAACAGCTCCAGTGCTTTCCGTGCATGCACGAGGCTCTGTGCGGGATGAAGCTAAAAATCAACAATCTGAAGGAGACTCTGAAAAACGTTTTTCTGAAAGGCCTTTTCAGCAAAGAAGCACTGGCACCTTCCTCCCAGTTCATTGAAAGGTTGGGTAATCGGGTTTTTTTCCCTTTCTGCTGCAGGATTTTTATTACAGACACTTGGCTTGGCGTCCCCCCCGTCAGCCTGCCAGTGCCAGATGTAACAACTTGAGTATTTCAGTGGGGTTTTGCAAACTCGGTGGTGGGTTTTCTGTAACAACTGCAGCCGTGCCTGGACGATGAGCACTCTCTGTGCCACTAGAACAGCCTGTGTCTCCCCTCTGCTTGTTCCAACCCCCTTGTACCCATAAATGATGACCATGAAGGTAAAGACCAGAGCAAGAGAAATCTTTTCTTGGAAATACTTTTATTCTCAGAAGCACGACGGGAAACTTGCATGTCTGCACATTTCTCCAGCCTACAGACATAACTCGGGGTGCCGTGTTCACATGTTACAATCTCTAAAACATTGCTTCTTCTCCCCCAGAGTAAGCTATAGGGTAAGCTATAGGGTCAAGTCCAGGGCTCTGCCCCCTCTGTTCAGGGCAGATTATGTATTTATTGTTAAACAGCTATTGATAATAAGCAGAACATGTTATTGCAGCTGCTGTGTGCTGTGGCAAGCAGGGTAGAGAGTCATGCGCTTCTTGCTTGCTTTTTGGCCTCAGGACACTTGTGTTCTTGTTTATACAATGGCTCTGCTTGCAGAGCAAGAATAAAAAATACCTTGGTTTTCCCCCTTACCAGATTGCTGTTTAGCATCATGCTACATCTCTCTCATGGGAAATACAGGTTAGAGACTCTCAGGTTGGGGAGGGAATTGAATCCAGATGTTACCTTGTCTGGGCAAGTATTTGAAGTAATGGGTTATTATACAAAAAATGGGAACCAGCTCATCCAACCTTGGGGTAATATATGGGCTTTCCGACTCCTGTGATGATGCTTGCTGCAGTGGCTTTGCTGATGTTAAACGTCTGTGCCAGAGATCAGGAGGAACCCGAGGCACCATGTTTTCAGGAGTCCTTTCTGCTTTGGGCCAGTGCCACAGAGAGGACATTTCATAGCTGGATACAACCACCCCAGTGCTGGTTGTCTCATATCGGGGCACGGTCCCACCAAGTGGGCAAAGAACAGTTATTCTTTTTGCATGAAAATGTGGGGAGGGAAATATAAGTTATTAAAGTGAGTTTTTCCATTAAAAGAATAATTCATAAGTGCATTTAATCATTCACCCTAAAGATGCAGTTTGTTGGTAGGGTGGCCAGGAGGGATGCGTTTGCATCTTTCAGAGGAAATGGACTCAACGCAAGTGTCTCACATATCCATAACCTTCTTGGAAACCTGCGGAAGAATCTGTTCTGTCCTGGATCCTGCCCTCCCAGTGCGGCCATATATATATATAAACCCCTGACTCTGAGCATCAGCTCAGACAAGGGAGGGCTTTTGAGGTGTAGCTTCACCTTGTGTGGGCTCTAGGAAATCTTGTTCATCATCAGACACCAGACTCTCCTTAAGGCATGACGTTGCATTTGTCATTAAAAGCACGGCTAGTGCTGCTGTCAGGCTTTGAGATTAATTTTGTGTATGCTCATTATTGCTTGGTAGGAAGTGCTTGCTGACCATTTTGACCCACTTTTATACTTAGCTGGATCATAGAAAAATAAGCAAGAGGCATAAAGTCTACAGTGGGTGAATACTTTGCATGGAGACCTCTGCTTAGCTTAGCTTTGTCACTCTCAGCAAAGGTAACACCGTATCTGTGTGATTCCTCACACTCACGTCCATCTGTTCAACGTGTCCAGCCCCCTGTGAACATTCTTGGTCACAGCCCTTTCCCCGAGACATGGGCGTATTGAGAAATTTGAAGTTTACAGGGCAGCGGCACAAGCGCAGGAATTCTTCCTCCTCTGCGAGCGATGAACGGCTGGCATCATATGTCACTTTTCCTTCCCTTCACGCTAGATCACATCTGTTCTTGCTCATGTGTGACGAAAAAAGACTACCTGAGCGCTGGGGGAAAGGAGAGAGTTCAAAGACGGCAGCGGATGCCTGAAGCGATGGCTTCCATGCTGGAACAGCTCTGGAAAACAAAGCTCGAGGAGAAGCTTGTGCCTCGCCGGGGTCCTGCGATGGTGGCTCAGTGCAGGCCGAGGGGGCTACTGGGGGTCAGATGTACCATACGTGGTGCCAGCAGTCACCAGCCACTGCAAAGCCTCAGCCCATGGCACTGGGGGTGCAAACATGCCTGGGATCTCTGTGAGCTCCCAGGGAGCACAGCCAAGCGAGCAGGGAGGGCAAAACCCAGGCAAAACCCCGGAGGAAGACCAAAGCAGGGGGAAAAAAAAAAATCACATTTGCATTGGATAAAGGTCTGTATTTAATGGTAAAAGAGCTCAGGTAAGAAAGGAATGGTTTACTAGAATGCATTTTTACCCGTTAAAGATTGTATTTTAGAACGTGGGTATCAAACACAACAGGCTCTCTGTGTCTGTGTGGCTGAGGTTACATCATGCTTTTTATGGTAATTTTGCCAGGGCCAAGAAAACATATTAGTACACAAATCACTTTCAGTTTTATTCCATTTTGACATTTCAGGGTCTCCAGCAACTTGGCATCACTGTGCGGAGCCAGCCATTCTTGGAAGTATTTGTGTGTTAAAAGTGTGTTTTGAATTACAAATATTTGCACATTCACAACACATAATTTGGGGCCACATTTGACCAGGAACATTCCTCTGTGCAATTGCCAAGCAGATTTTTTGGTCTAGGGCAGCCTCCTGTAGGTACATGACGAGTATGAGGATGCTTGTCCCACACGCAGGCGAAAAGGGCACGTGGCTTTATCTGCTCTGCTTCTCTGGGGTTGTTGGCTTATCAGAAGGGCAAAATCTGTTTCGAAAGAAGCAGTGTGGCAACCTCCTGCTGCTGTGGGGCGGTCTTTGTGGGAAGGAGTCTATAGGTGCTGACCTACATTTAAGTAAGAAGAGCACGTGGGGAGCTGCGCTGACTCCTCCTGCAGCGGCACCGGTGCTGCTTTTGGGACTGCACAAGCCAAGGAGCACAAGGGCATTTTCACTCTAGTCCAGGTCTGCCACCATCGTGGTGTATGAATTCAGTCCTGGTGAAAGGTGCCAGACTGACATTCCAAACGTGGGGGGAAAAAAAGCCTTGTTCTTAATCAGTTTTTCCTTTCTTTGTGCTGATGAAGTACAATGGGACATTTAAATCTGAGTTTGATAACATTTTGCATATATATAGATCACGGTCTGACCTGGAGAAGACACTTTGTTCGGACTACAGTGATCTGATATTTCATCTTTTATTATTTTTTGTCTTCCACATAGTATTTCTGTTGCATTCTGGCACAATATGGGCTCCCTCCAGTGGTCAAGGGACACTGGCCTCCTGCTGCCGCTCGCCCAGGCGCTGGAGCTGGCAGGGTGGCTTTGGTGCACGGCATCACAGATCTGAATAGAAATCATATTGGGACTGTACTTTTCTTATTTTCCCCCACCTCCCGCTGTGTGTGTCATCGCACTTGCAATAGTAAACGCCCTGCTCTGTAATCCACATTCAAGTAATATTTAAGTGGAACGGCCTGCACAAATAAAAGATTCAGGCTTTAGATTTCCTTGCAGTTCCCAAAACGTTCACTGCAGAAGGGGGAGAAGAAGCAGGAGAGGAGAGAGAACCAGAGAGGATCTGCTGAAAGACCTAGACGCAACAATTTTTAGCAAAAATGACTCATGTTTGCATTCCACTCTTCCCACGGTACTTTGAGAATAGATCCTGACTTTCTCCTCAAACCTGCACATAGTTAATGTGGTTAGTGTGAGGGGTAAACCAGTCCCTCTGAAACGCTGCATTTCCACCTCCCCTCTCCTAGGTACACCGTTCCTAGCTGTTCCCCCGCTTTGGTTAGCCACAAGTTCATTTAAAACATTGCAATTATTTTTTGTAGGCACCTTGGTAGGGACGGGCATCCCCTCCGATGGCCTAAGGCAGCGCAGTGGTGCCTGGGGCCAGCCGGACCCAAGGCACTTGCAGAGCCCTTTAGGAGTACATCGTGCAGGGCCAGGCCATATCTATATATCCACACGTATAGTCTAAACGAAGCGTATGTATGCATACGTGTGTATGCCTATAGGTACCTATGGGGTATCTACTCAAGGATGTACGCAGCTGTGCACGCCTCTGTCACTGTACGTGCCAGGCCACACATGAGGCCAGCTGCATGTATTCCTAAGGGTCACCTCGGGGGGCAGCAGGACCGTGTTTCACCC